>CAVNYN010277274.1:0-12095 GCA_963692815.1 Nyctanthes arbor-tristis
TTTTGTTCTGTCTGTAGACGTATAGGTCATTCTATTGGTCAGTGTAAGGTTGGGACTCCTCCTCTCCCACTGGCATCCCCTTTATTTAGTGGTCCTTTATCATCTGGACTGACTAGTTCTGCTCCTGTGATTAGTTCTATACAGGCCCCACCCATAGTGCCACCCCGTTCTCAGCAAGAAAAGGAGAAGGGTGTTATGACTGAGCAGTCTCACTAGTGGGTTCCTGTTCCTGGTTCAGCTTTGAGGGTTTGATTTCAGACTGAGCCAATGATTGCTTCTATGAGCTCTTACATCTTAGTATTGCTGTCACTTTGCCTATCTCAGTGCCAGTCTCTTCAAATATGCCAACCACAGTGACTCCACCTGTTTTAGTGGTTTCATCAATTATTCAGACTCCGCCTAATGTGTCTGCTTCTCAGCCTGATACAGTTCTGATCCCTTCTTCTCCTAGGGCCCAAGTATGCCATACTGCTGTTACTGCTTCCCCTTGCATGATTCTTGTTTGAATGTATCTCCCGGTTGCTCCCCTGATTTTTTTGTGGAAGGTATGGTGGCATCTGCCACTACATATGAGTCAAATGTTCAGTTAAGTGTTGTTAGTAGCTTTGAACTATCAGCTGATCATGTGATTTTTGTTGAGAGCCATAGTCAGGATTTTGGTCATTTTAGTAATGTTGGTCCTGAGTTGTTGTCTCCCTTATCTGCTTTGAGTCATCAACTCTCTCCTATTCCCGCCTCTACTCCTCTTGGCTCACCGCCTATCTTGTAGAAGAACACAGAGGCTCTAGCCCCTTCAATTGATAGCACAACATTGCCCATCCCATATCTACCTGTTCGGCGTGGGTTTGAGGCTGATTTGCCCAATCTAGAGCCCAGTCATATGCCATTTGAGCCTGTTGCTCTGAGAAAGAAGAAGAAATATTTGAAGCCTAAAGTTCATGTGGCTTCCACTCATATGGCACTTCGGCCCAGGTCAGTGATTTTTGCATCCCCTCATTTGTCATGTTGAGTATGATGGTATGGAATGTTAGGGGTATTCGTAGTATAGTTACTCGGAGGCGTTTTAAAAAACTCGACCAGATGCACGGTATATGTTTTCTGATTGTGATTGAGCCTGTGATTTTGTGTCATGATTTTACATTTATTCGTCGATTCTTTGCTTTTGATTGGGGGGCTCAGAATCAGACAGATAGGATTTGGTATTTTTGGAAAGAGTGGATTGTTGTTAATTGAGATCGGAAGAGCGTCCCCAATTTCTTCACATTAAAGTTTAGGATCCTAGATTGCCAGGACTTTTTATCTCACACATGTGTATGCTTCATGTGATTATATTGAGAGGCGGATTTTGTGGGATTCTTTGCATGCTCTATTTGTATGGATGGTCTTTGGCTTGTAGGGGGAGACTTCATTGTTATTGCACATGATGGTGAGCGGACAGGATTTAGCACAAGGGACAGAGGTATGTCTAATTTTTATGATTTAATGTTAGGCTATGGTTTGTCTGATGCTGATTTTATTGGTGAGCCATTTACTTGGTCAAATAATAGCGTTTCGAATAATAGGGTGTGTAAGAGTTTGGATAGGGTATTGTTGAATCCAGATACTGCATCTTTCTTTTCTCAGTTTACTATTAGACACTTGAATAGGCACTATTCTAATCACGCTTCTTTGCTTATTCAGTGATTATTGGCTAGTCAGTTTGGGCCATGCCTTCTTAGATTTTTGAATGGTTAGACCAGGCATCATGACTTTCAGTCATTACCCACCCACCTTATGGGTATGGCTGCTTTGTGGGAGAAATTTTTTAGACTGAAGTAGGGGCTGGACTGATGGAATAAGCATATGTTTGGTGATATATTTTAGAAGGTCAGGGAGGCAGAGTTTTTAGTTGATTAGGCTAATAGGGCTTTTAACTTTGACCCCATTCAGTTCTACCGTGAGCAGTTGCATAGGTCACACTTTAGCTATTGAGGAGGGTTTATGAAGACAGAAATCTGGGGCTAGGTGGTTAGCTGAGGGTGACTATAATACCAGATATTTCCACTCTATGGTTTAGGGACGGCGTATTAGATCTGATATTCACTATATTAGGGCTCTGGATGATTCTATTTTGTCTGATCAGTTGGCTATTCAGAGTTATGCTGTTGATTTTTTAGTCTTTGTTGACTTCTCCTGGTGAGCTGATGCAGTAGCTTCAGCCTGGTATTATCTTTTCATTAGTCATTGTGGAGGATAATATATGGCTCAATTGTATTCCTACTCTTGATGAGGTCAAAGAGGCTCTTTTTAGTATTAATGTTGATAGTGTTGCCAGGCCTGATGGAATTACCTCTTTGTTTTACTAGCAATGTTGGGATATTATTTCTGAAGATGTTTTTTAGGTTGTTGTTGATTTCTTTTATAGGGGGACACCTCTCTAGGGGTTTTACGGCTATTTCCATTGTTCTTCTCACCAAAACGGAAGATGCGTATAGCTGGCCTGAGTTCAGGCCTATCAGTTAGTGTAATGTGTTCAACAAGATCATTACGAAGTTGTTGAACACGAGGCTTGGTGAGCTTCTCCCATGTATCATTCCTCCTTAGCATAATGGTTAATCCAGGGGTACTTTATTGGGGATAACATGCTCTGGCCCTGGAGATGGTCCATACACTTGATATGTGGGCCAAAAGTGGCAACGTTATTCTCAAGTTGGATATGGCTAAGGCCAATGATAGGACGGATTGAGGGTTCTTGATCTTAGTTATAGAGCAGTTTGGTTTTGATCAGCTTTGGGTCGACAGGATCACCGTATATTTCTACGTACAAGTTCTCTGTTTTGGTCAAGGGTCAGTTGGCTGGCTTTTTCCCATCCTCAAGGGGGCGCTATCAGGGTTATCCGATCTCTCCTACATTATTTGTTATTATTACTGATTATTTTTCAAGCCTGCTTAGTCATCAGTTTCAGCAGCATCGGAAGAGCGTCGTGTGGGAAGAGTGGGGGTTCTAATATGGTTTCGCATTTTGCCTTCGCTGATGATATTATTATGTTCGCCAATGGCCAGAAGAGGAGTATTGGGCATCTTATGGGGTGTATTAAGCACTATGAGCGTGCCTCTGGCTAGTTGGTGAATAGGAGCAAGAGTACATTGATTCTACTGACGCGGATATCTCTGGGACAGATTCATCAGCTTGAGCATTGGACTGGGTTTCAGCATTGTTCTCTTTCTATCACCTACCTTAGCGTCTCCTTATATAAGGGCGTCAAACAGATCTTCTTATTTGATGACTTGATGCAGAAGTCCGTAATAGGATTTCTGGATGGGTGAGCAGACTATCATCGCTAGGTGCCAAGATTACTCTCCTTCGTTCTGTTTTTTATATTCTGTGCCATTTTAACTATTTCAGATTCTACAGCCTTCTAAGGCTGTGTTTGAGGCTATTGTAGAGTTGTTTTGCTAAATTTTTGTGGAGCTCATAGGGTCAGAGCTACCATATGCATTAGAAACGGTGGAAGGAGTTGTGTCGGCCTCCTAAAGAAGGAGGATTGGGCTTTAAGAGATTACAGGATATTGTTGATGCTTTCTCCTTAAAGCTTTGGTGGAGGTTTCTCCTTAAAGCTTTAAGAGATTACTGAGAAAATATTGCAGGGAATATCATCCTTTACGGATTCAACCGTCTTATTTAGCATTTTGTGGTTGAAATAGATTTCTGGCTGCATGTTCTCTAGCTGAGCCTCAGATTTTTTGGTAGATTAGCTAGGTTCACATATTTTTTTGGCATGACTGCTGGATGGGGGACATTTCACTTGTATTGCAGTTGCCCTCTCATACTCATTCTACTGCCAGAGTTTGTGAGTTTTTTTTATGATACTGGTTGGGATTTGGGCAAGCTCATGGGTGTAGTGCTGAGATCGGAAGAGCGTCGTATTGTTGGGACGCTATTAGATACTATGAGCTTGGATCAAATACGGTGACGGCCCACTCATGATGACAGTTTTACTGCTAGGTACGTTTGCCAGCCGGTTAGACAACCTTGTACTAGACCAACATCATATAGTGATTTTTAAGGTCAGACCGTTCCCGTGACGGTGTCTTTCTTCTGCCGGAGACTGTGACAGGGTCTCATTCTAGTGGATTATGTGATCAGGCAGTTGATTCATGTGCAGATGACTTTACGTTGTCAGTGTTGCTCTGAGGAGGAGAAACTGGAGCATGTTTTCATCGGCATCCTGATGGCTGAGAGAGTGTGGTAGCATTTCTCCTCTATCTTCCAGGTTTCTCATCATGTATCTCACGGTATTCAGCTTCGTTTTCAGAGATGGCAGTTTTCTAGGCACGCCATCAGACGGGGGCACATTCGCATCATTGTACTGCTTTTTATATTCTAGTTCTTGTGGACGACGCGGAATGATGAAAAATACAGAGGCGTAGCTATTGATGCTAGAAAGATTATCTAGCATGTGCATCAGGCTATATCTTTTCTTCACATTGCCAGAGAACTTTACGCACTGGAGAGAGGACATTTATATGGTTTCCAGTTTTTGCATTCCCTTACTATTTTGGATTTTTGGCGGAGACCATCTGTGGGATCTGAGAAGGTAAACACAGATGGATGTGCTGTTGATGCGAGAACTGGTGGAGGTGGTATTATCATGGAAGATCGAGAGTGGCACTGTGTTCGTGCCTTTTCTGCTGATTACGGGAATTGTATGATTTTACTGGGCAGGTCCCTTGGTATCTCAGATTTATGGGTAGAAACTAATTCTGTAGTCGCTATCCACTGCATTCTTCATGGCGGCGGTCCTTGAAATCTTCAAATCATTATTGGGCGCATTTAGCAGTAGATGTACTATAATAGAGATAGCCTCTCGCATATTTTCCGCGAGGGCAACCAGATTGCTGATGCTCTTGCTTTTGACGGCTGGAACAGACAGGGTTATACAGAGTATGGGGTTCATGATCTGCCTTCAGTGGCCCGTGGACTTCTACAGATCGACCATTATGGTTTTCCTTCAATTAGAGTTATATAGTTTAGCTTAATTATTTATTTTGAGTCATGTGTACAGTTATTCTAGCTATTGTTTTATTTCTTTCTCTTACTAATTCTAGTGTTAGGATGGTAGTTACCCCTTATTTACTGCTTTCATTTATTATATATTCAGTTAGAGATCAGGTTTTATGCCCCCTCTTGGGTTGTACTATTTTTTGAGATATTAATAAAAATGGTAGGGGATTCCAAACCCCCACTAGTTAGGTAAGGTGGACGCCTAAAATGACACTGCAGCCTAGTTGGTGCTTTGATTAAAAAAATAATAATATGTGCCTCGCGTGAAAACGCTCTCCAAGCATAAAATGTATTGGACGTTAAACCAACCCCTACTATTGACATAAGATGTATTAGATCACAGGTTTTTACCTTGACCGTAAACATAGTATGTCGCAAAGGGTCGTCAACCACTTCTTGATTTTTTTACTCCACATGAAGCCAATCAAGAAACATGGTCAACATGGACTCTGGAAGTTCACGTCAAAAGTGGGGAAGAAAAAAAAATTTGCATCAAATTCTTCAAAGCAAGTCTTCAAAATTGGAGGGAATCGAAGTCTTCACGAATTCCTACATGTTAGTACAAAAATGGTATTGGCATATTCTAATTTAATTTGTGATGTCAAAAATTATTTTTATAATATTTGCATGACATGTTTAACATGTGATTTTTTATTGCATGCAAATTTATTATTCTTGGTCGACAAGTAGGTATTTCGGCGTGTGTATACCAAGAAATTTGAATACATGCAAGTTCTAAGTTTCCTAGTTTGATTTTTCTTTTAATTACCTTATTTAACTAGGTTTAAACTTTATGTATGACAAGTTTTATTTGAATAAGGAAAGTCTTGTGTTTAAGGTAAACTAGAATTCTAACTTTCCTTATCTTTGTTTTCTACATGTGTATTGTAACTTTAATTCTTGTCTTGTACAAGAATTCAAAGTGTACACTATATATATGTGCTTCTCTTGTAGGTTGAGACATAGCACAACGAGCCAAGCATTCTTGCAATACTCTAAAGGTGGACGCAAAAAAAAAAACACATGACCAGACCCGCGAGATTTATTCTTTCATTGTTCTTACTCTTCCAAATAATTGTGTTTAAATTGGTTTTCATTCATAGTGCTTTGGTAGGTGAATGACATATGTAAAAGGGACTTATCCATACACGGCTGAAGTAGTTTAGGAATTCAAGTGTCCCAAGAGGACTTCGGGAGATCTCTAGGAGCTTGATGTATGTTCTGAGAGGAGCGCAGGAGGAAGAAGGAGCAACAGGAGTTGTAAACATGTCAAAAGGCGAAAAGAGAGAGTTCTTTTATAAGTTTTCCCTTTGAGTGTTAAGTGTATATTGCGATATCACTTGATTATCTTTCTATGTACTAAACTTTTCCAAGTGTTAGTGGATTGGTAGTCCCGTGGCAAGGGTGCCCGCAGTTTTTCCTATTTTGGATTTCTGCGTCAACAATTCTGGTGTTCATTTTGTTTATTTTTCTGCACTAGATTATGCGTTACTGTTCATGTCTAAGGGACCATGACATATTCTGCCTAGCTTAATTAGACTGATTGCGAATTGATTTATTACTATCCGTGTTATTGTTAATTATCTGCGTTCTTTGCTATATTGATACAGAATTTACATTGAATAATTATTAATCAGATAATTAACTAAGTAGGTCTAGGTGACTCATTTTTCAACACTACGCATGCAAACCACTTAAAACTTATACAAGTGACTCCACCTTTTATTACTCGTAAGTTCAATGTGGAAGATGAATTGTATACAAATTGACCATTCGGAAGAGTTTATATAGAGTTTTCGCTAGGGTCTGCATGGATGCAATCAAGGAAAAAGGTTGTGTTGGAGAAGAAGAACAAGAAGATTACGGAACGTCTTGGAACAAAAGGAAAAGAAAAATTATGGAATGTCTTGAAAACAAAAAAAATATGTAATGAAAAGTCATGGAGCCGAAAAAAATGTGAGGAAAGAGGAAAAGGGGAAAACAAAAAGAGAGACAAAAAAAAAAAAACAAAATGAAAAAGGAAAAAAACCCAAAATTGCCTTTTTTTTATTTATTTTTTTAGCTTCTTCTCTTTTAAATTATTTTTCCTCATGATTAATGGGCTTGACTTCTAAATTAATTTCGTCTCATACAATGTCCCGTCCAAACAAAATTTTTTTAAATTAAATTCCCTTAAACATATTCAAGATTTATCCATTTATTTATTTTCATAATAAATCGATAAATCTTGAAAGGGCATTTGTAGGCATCAAAATTTTTTACGAGTTTATTTTACAAATTGAGCTGATATCATATGAATTAGCCCACTTAAACATTTTAAATTCATAAAGTTTAATTAGGTAATTCAGGTAGTTTGGGGGCCTCATTGTAAAATCAGGTACCCCACCCTACTCCAGAAAAAAATTATTGTCTCGCTGTGAAATTCCCATCTGCAAACCATCATCACTGATTGTGTTCTTCCACTGCTGCCACCGGGTCACTGTTCATTTGTTCTCTCTCTCTCTCTCTCTCTCTCTCTCTCTCTCTACTCCTACCCTCCCCGGGATCATTTCTTTCTATGTTCGATCGTCACCGCTATCGCTGCTCTTCGAACATCGTCACCGCCGCCTCAACACTCTATTCTCGAAGCTCCAAATAAACCAATCTATTATTTATTGCAATTCCGTGAATCGAATTTAACTTCTTAGTAAGAAAATCACAGCACTCAGCTATTGTTTCTTATTCATGCTAAGATGCTTCACGCATGGGATAGATATTCAAGCAGTAAACGTAGTTATCAATTTTGATTTACAAAGAGATCGGAAGCTTATCTTCACAGGGTTGGTCGATCTGATTTTAAATTGGTTTTTTCTGGTGGCTGTGATGGTGGTCAAGGTGGAAGGTCAACGATGGTTGTAACTTTCGGCAAATTGTGGTGATTGTGTTGTTGTGACTCGGTTGTTCCACCGAGTTATTGTGTTGTTGTGACACGGTGTTTTGGTGAGTTGTTTTTGTTGTGACTCGATATTTTGGCGAGTTGTTTTTATTGTGACTCGGTGTTTTGGCATTGTATTTTATTTGACTTAGTGTTTTGATGTGTTATTTTTGGTGTGAGTTAGCGTTTTGGTGAGTTGTTTTGATGTGACTCAGTGTTTCAGGAAGTTGTTTTGGTGTGACTCGGTGTTTTGGCAAATTGCTGTTGTGTTGTAATATTGTGATATCACTATGTAAAAATACTGAAAACACTGATTTTTCAAAAAAAAAGCTTAATGTATCTTAATTTTAAAAACTGTTAAAAAACATTTGTATTTTTCAAGACATCCCAAGTCGTAAGTTTTGTTTAAATTAAAAAAGCCTATTAATTCATGCGAGGCCCATTTTACTCTTAAAGCCATGTCTGACAGTCAAAACTTGGCCCACTGCCCATTCTACATTCTCTTGAAACCGTAGGTTATTCCTATAAATAGGAGCCTTTGGTTCAACGAAAATCAAAAGTACAGGTATACAAAAGTCCTAATGACCAGCAGACACCAGAACTCTCCCAAAATCAAGTCATAGCTGCCGGACCACAAAACCCTTGCAGTTAAATCAAGTCAAGCCAAAGCCGGAAGATCAAAATCTTCTACAAATCAAATTCAGGCCAAATCCAAGTCTAGAAATCCAAGTTCTTCGAAGATTCAACAAGTTCGAGTCTTCAACAAATCAAGTTCAAATTCGGAAGTTCAGAATTCAAGCCACATGGCCCCTACTTCAACCGTTCGATCTTAATTAGAGGATTCACAAGAGAGTTTATTCACTTATTTGGAAATCTCTCAAAATCAAATTAAATTTGTAACAATTTGCTGTATTGATTAATACACATAATTGTTCTACAACGTATCTAGGAGCTCTAGAATGTACGCCACATCTTGGTTTGTTGCTCGAGTAAATAAGATTGAGTCATCCGCGAAAAATAGATGGCTAACGCTCGGTCTTGTCCTAGTGCATTTCATTCCTCTAGGCCGAGCCTGTTCATCCGCCCAAGTAATTAAGTCTGAAAAAGCCTTTGCATATGGAATAAACAAGTATGGTGAAAGTGGGCAGCCTTGTCTCAAAGCCCGTTTTGGGTTCACTCGTCCCAGATAATTCCCATTAAAAGTGAAAGTATATTTCGGAGTTGAGATGCAATCCAGGACACCTCTGATCCAGTTCGGTGGAAAACCCATTCTAGCTTGCCATAGGCCTTGCACATGTCGAGTTTTAGAGCAAGAAAGCTCATGTTGCCATTATTTCGCTTCCCCAACGAGTGAAGTACTTCAAAGCCTGCAACTGCATCAGTAATGAATCTGCCTGGGACAAAAGCACTTCAGGTCATTGATATCAAAGGAGGCAACACCTTTTTGAGCCTATTTGCCAAGCACTCTAGGCCTTTGTAGGAGTTATTATAGATATTATAGATAAAACATTGCGAAAATACAACCATCCTTAATTTTAGAAAGAAAATAAAGAGAATGGATAATATATATATACAATAAAATGAAATAAAAATCAATTCAATTAACGATTATACAAAAATTAATAGAAGCATGTTTTCAAAAATTAAAAAAAAAAAATTAATAGACTCCTACCATATTAGAATACCATTTTTCTCTCTCATCTCCACAATCCATTAACGTCAATTTCATCACAAACAACCATTTCAATCTGCGATTTTCAGAGTAATTGTCCATACAATTGATACGATTTCTATAGTAGATTAATTCTCTGAAGCTAATGGCTGTAATGGCTGCGTATGAAGTGTGTTAAAGTTCAAATAACTATTACCATATTATATGTTCTTACATGTTTTCTTATCCATGTGTATTTCACTACAACAACGTCAGTAAAGTATAAATTTTAAGAAATGTAATATGTTTTCAGCTTTCTTATGCTTGTATATATTTGTAACAGAGAAATCTTTTGCATACAAGATTTATTATGGCTTCTATGCAAGTGAAACAATTCAATATCATGTCTAATCTCTTGGTGTCTTGCATCCTCTACTTCTTGTCCCTTAGCATTTTCCCTCTAGATACTCCCTCCATTTAAAAAAGATAGTCTATTATTCCATTTTTGTTTGTAAAACAAAGTCTATTTTCCATACTGGGCATGTATTTAATTTTTCATTTCCATATGCTCCTAATTAATTATTGTTATTCAACTACCTATTCGTTGAAATTAATTCAAACAATTAGTGAAAGACAAAGGTATATATAGAAAAATAAGTTAAAATTTAATGTTTCAACTATAGTTAACTATCGTTTTTAATCAATGTGAAAATAACTATTAGACTATCTTTGTGGGATAGAGGGAGTATTATTTAGATGAAACTGAAGTTGAAACCTTGAATCATGAATCTCCTCTTTGGGAGAACTTTAATTTGACTAAATCAAGCTGGAGAGTTTTGTTTGTAAATTCTATATAGCTAATATATCTTTATTCATCAACTCTAACATTATCTTATCTCTGTGAATGCAATAGGGTCTGTGTTGAAACTAAGGAATGAATATGTCATATCTATACATGGAGAGGGTTCTTCAATAAATGAGTTAACATGACTAGTTACTTTGGGTCTCATGCCTGAATATTAGAAGAAATAGACTTCGAGATGTCAATCAACTTCACTCCTTACAAAAGATAAGTCCAGTCTTGGATATTGGTAATATTGATAGAAGGAAACTCGGAAATCTCAATCAACTTCACTATTTCAAAAGGTAATAGGCAACTGGACCGGAATGTATAGTGGTCATGACACGAAGCCTTGTGATTATTTTGAACAAAGACTAGGAATTTATTTTTATTTTGAGGGCTCGTAACACATTATTTTAGTAATGATATGTAATTGCAACTTCAACTCTTTCTTGTAACCTTGTTGACCTCTTCTTGTGCCAGCTGATCAAGGACAAGAAGTTAGAACGGTTATGATCTAATCGTTCACACTATAACCACCTATTACTTTCATCAACTGAAAAGAACACTTTAAATACTACCTCCGTCCCAAAAAGATAGTCCAGTATTCCATTTTGCGCTGTTCCAAAAAGATAGTCCAGTTGCTATATCAAGCGTGTATTTAATTTTTTGTTTCTATATTTGCCCCTATTTAATTACAACCTTGATACCTTGATTTAAAGGAATTTTAATGGACACCTATATCATAATTAATTAGGTATAAAGGTTAAAATTGGAAGAAGGCCTATAAAATTTAACGTTCTAACAAAATTGTCTACCGTTTCTAAATCTACGTAAACGATTCACATCGAAGACTAAATTCCAATGATACAATGGTTTTAACTACATAAACCCCATGCTTCTGAATTCTCTCTGAGACTAATAATCTTAAATGAAACAAAATTACAATTCCGTAATTCTAAGCACAAGGTGGTTGACAGTCTAGTGAGCTCGATTGTAATTGCATCCAATTAGACACAAAATAATGCTACTAAGAATCCGACAAAATCAGTTTAGCCATTACATTATAAACAATAGGATGATAATTGATGATAATTTAAAACAACTACAAGAAATGAAGTAGAAAGGGAGAGAATCGAATACATTCGTTCCCAAACACTTGGCAGTTTTCACTTCATATCTTTAGTTGATATATATATGATTATTGAGTTCTTGTCAAATTGGCTTTCTAAACCGCCAGTTGAGGTGGATAGAAATCTTGGTAAAGTATCCTCTAAAACCGACAACTACATGATATAGTCTTAAGATCCTTTTCCAACAGAGTTAGGAAGAATAGTTTTGGTAGATTTTTTTTTTTTCAAATAATGCCATGTAGCACCAGCGGTGCTTGGTAATAGTCTAGGTGGCATCCAATGTAACATTAATTGATAAGTGAAATTAAATGATTAAATAAATGACCCACTTAATTCAATTTATCATTTAATATCATCTTGATATTGTGTCAAGCACCAGCAGTACAAAATAGCATTACTCATTTTTAGGGCCAGCATCGGGTCGGCTTGGCCCAGACTCAAACCCGACCCGACAAGAACTCGGGTTTCTGACTTAGGAACCGAGCCGATCCGGCTCAGTTTGGGAACCCGAG
>CAVNYN010277275.1:0-12663 GCA_963692815.1 Nyctanthes arbor-tristis
TTGTGTCAAGCACCAGCAGTACAAAATAGCATTACTCATTTTTAGGGCCAGCATCGGGTCGGCTTGGCCCAGACTCAAACCCGACCCGACAAGAACTCGGGTTTCTGACTTAGGAACCGAGCCGATCCGGCTCAGTTTGGGAACCCGAGTCAACTTGGGTTGACTAAGGTTGGTTAGGGTTCATGGGTTGGGCCTGCCCTGTAACGGCCCAAGTGGCAATTACGCCCAAAAGTTCAAAAAATAAGATCTGGTTTAGTTATTTTTATTGGCACCTTTCAATGTAATTCAAGCTCGATAAATGCCAATAAAAAATGAAAACGCATTTGTAAGTAAAATCGCATCGAACTTCATGTTCGAAATTTGATTTTTTGGCGTTAGGTTTCAATCTCTAGTAAAATAGGCATATATAATGTCTGTTGATTTTTTGGCATTAGGTTTCTCTCTCCTGTAAAACAGTTTTCATTCGCTAGTATATAATGTACTGTTTGTTGAATTTTTTTGACCTCCTCTTGAAGAAATGTTAAGAAGCTTTTCTCGTCCATACCAAGAAAATTTGGGAATTAATTATTAATTAGTGTTTCTCCCTAAATTTCACAAATCAGGTCACATACATTTTATTTTGTAAATTAAAGCAACAAAAATAAAAAAAGGAAAAAAAGGGAAATACAACCACTTCCGATGACATGAGAGGAGGAATCCGGCAGCGGTAGGGGCAGCAACAGCTGACAGGGACAGGTGATCAACATCAGCACGGTAGAAGCAGCAGCGCGGTAGAAGCAGCAGCACAGTGAAGGCAGCACCAACAGCGGCAGGAGCAGTGTCGGCGGCGACGAACCAGAGGAACATGGCAGCAGTAGTAGGCCACCAGAAGAGGAATGAATTTGGGGAATAGGGTTCGTGAGAGCTTAGTGATTGAGTGTGCAGGTAGTGAGCCTTTTACTTCGTTTGAAACTAAAATTGTCAAAAGGAAATTTAAAATAGTAAAGAGGCCAAACACGATTTAATGAAAAAAAATATATTAAGAAATCAGGTTGAACCCGAGACGATAATTTGGGTATAACCTGACTCAGGCTTTCGTGCTCTTCCGATCTCAGCGAGTTGTACCCACTGAATCCAGAACCGGACTTGTCTCAACTCAGGTTCTACTTTTCCCACCAGAGTCCGACCCGCCCAGCCTTTTCCATTGTCAAATGCATGTTTAAGATATATCTTTTTGTTTGAGTGAGTAATTCTTGTCCTATTAAAGTGGGTTGAACTTCAATTTTTCTGATTTTAGCTAGATCGGAAGAGCGTCGTGTAGCAATGGGGTGATATGTAAAAATGATATAAAACCATATATATGGCACTATATGGTGTCATATGGCCATACGACATGCATCAATGCATGTCACATGGCTGTGGTTTTCCTTGTGGCGTGTCCCGATATACGTCACATGATCATATGACACCATATGGTGCCATAACTTATGGAGTTAGATCGGAATTAGAATGATCTGAGGCTATGTTGATGCAAAAAAATTGTGATGTTTTGAGGCAAGTCTCGGAATACTCACTATAATTTATTATTTTCAAGTTTTGCTTATATAAAAGGGTAATTATATTCCCAAAACGATTTTTATTTCTCAGAACACATTATAAATACAACAAAATTAACTCATATTTCTAATAAGTATTTACATATATGCATGTAAAATTAATTATTGATAATCAATACGAAACCAGGACAAAGATTTTTATATTTTTAAGATATTTTCTAACTATATAATCTTTTCTTTTATACATTATTCTTAACTCAAAAAATATACAAAGTGGATCTTAAATCGAAGCTCTCGATGTAAGCATTAATACAAGCTATTTTACAAGATCAAACGGCCTATGTATGTCTATATTGCCAGTGTATGTCCATATATAGACTTGAAAAATTATCTCTCAAACTTTTTTTTTAAAAACAAACTGTCTCTCAAACTTAATTTAATAGAATCCTAGATCATCTATAACTTCTGAAATTAGATCCATTTTATTTATTTGATTTCCCATCAATATTAAAACTAATTAATAAATGCTCCAACCTTTTTTATACGACAAAATTTTCAAAAAAGAAAATAAAAAAATAAAAATCTAGTTGCAACCAATTCAATCCCACAAAAAATTGGCATTTTATTTTAAAATTGGAACAAAATTTATCTGTCTTTTTTTATTTCAATCATGTGTTTTTAATATTATAAATAAATTAAATTAACCACAATATACAAATACTTATAAAAAATTTTTAGTAATTTTAAAATTATTTTGTTTTCGTAAAAAAAATTATGTAGTCGATGAAACTGATTTCTTCAATTTTCTTAGGTCACAACTTATGACATTCATTAATATATAAAAATAAAACAAAACTCAAAAATGGGGGGAAATGACAAACAGACTATTCATTTTCATTATTATTTTATGAATCTATAAATCAGGTTTCAAAAACCAGGGTACAAAAATTAAAAATAAAATTTTGAAATTTTAGAAAAAAGTTAAAATCATTCGCCATGAAACCAGTGCAGAAGTATGATTTACTAAACTTGAATTGTTTTAAAAAAAATAAATTTTAAAAGTTAAAGTTGTATAGTCATAATTGAAAATTAAAATTGTTCGAGGAAATTTATTAAGAAAATAAAATTAAGATAATTAAATTGTGGCGTGAGAAGGGAAAAACATACTTTTTAAAGTTAAAAAAAAAAAGGTTTAAAAGAAGGTTATTGATGTAATTTCATTTTAGGATATATTTAAGAGAATAAGAAAATGTGGTGTGGAGATAAATGATTGTGTTGGAAATATAATTTCCCATATAAAAATGCGCGATTAAGGAAAGCTGCTTCATTTACTATTTTCGGTTTGCTTTTTTGGCTTTGAACTTTTGAAGGCAATTTAAAAGTGATGTAACACATGCAGATGGTACAGTTGATGGCAATGAATCTAATGTGGTGTGGAGATAAATGATTGTGTTGGAAGTATAATTTCCCATATAAAAATGTCTGATTAAGGAAAGGTGCTTAATTTACTATTTTGGGTTTGCTTTTTTTGGCTTTGAACTTTTGAAGGCAATTTAAAAGTGATGTAACACGTGCGGATGGTATAGTTGATGGCAATGAATCTAATGGTAGAAGTAAGGATGGACAGCTCAAATATGGAGAACTATTGAAAATAAGCAATGGTTGTTTCTAAAATATGATTGTTTAGACTAAGAGCTTCCAAAATATTGTAATATTTTTTACGTGTCAACAGCATAGCAGGAAAAAATGCTTGTTCCAGGAGTACTGAGACTAGTTAAGAACTCACATGTGAAATTTAAGGCCCAAATTAAATAACAAATTGAGAAATTTGAATTTACATATAGATCTCTGATTGGTAAGGATTACCGAGTTCAGTACTCTAGGAGTATTAGAATTTTTTCTCAACGTGGTGTGACGCATATAGCATTGCACTGTTATTAGATTCTTTATTGTGTATTACTCTAACAGCTATCGGATACTCCGCTATCAATGCCCCCGTCCCTGTAATTTCACAAGATGAATGATCGAATGGACCGAATACATTATTTTTCTATTTTTTCCATACTGGATTGAATGCATTATTTTTGATTGAGACCCAATCAGTGATGAGGAAATCATTAGGTTGTAGCAAGTATGAATGTCAATTCAAGCACAAAGAACGTGAAAACAGTGTTTTCAATGAAATGAAATAATAGTTGTTTAATATGTAAAGTGAAACTCGAGTTGTTACTACCTCGATTGATAAATGATTTTTTTTTTTTAAATGTGATAAATAAGGCGATCAAACCAACTCAACGCAGAATGTCACGTTTAAAGAATTTTTCCATAAATGTTTTATTTCAACAATGTTATTAATCCATTCAAAATTTAGAATACCTGTTAAATTTCGGAGAAGGCAATTTTCATTGATTGTGTCCTACACTATGACCTCAACAAGAGTCGAAGACAATCACTTTAAAATACCTGTTAAATTTCAGAAAGAATGTACCATAAGCTTCATTTATTTAATTAATATATAGATTAGTTATAATAGACGAGAACTGACCCACTAGTCCAACCACCGAATTAGTGGTTAAACCAATAACCCATTTACCTCACTGGGTCAATGCTTGGGTCGGGTTTTAAAACATTGATCCAATTAATAAAGAGAACTGCAAATTCAGTAATAGCTCAAGTATCGGATCACGCTATTAATTAATAGATCTAATGTTTCAAGTTTTGATCTCCTATGTCATAATAATCTACATCTGCCTTAAAAAGATGGTTATATTATTTTTTTACATATATATTAAGAAAATTTTATTTAATAGCATTAAAAAAATAAATTTAATATCATTTTCCCTATTATAACCTTTCATTTATTAATTATTTCACTTTAACAATTCTATTTTTTTATAAATATGCAAATTAAATTGGGATATATAAAAAAACTAATATTTCAACTACTTTTTAAAAAATATACTGTACCATAGTTTAAAATAGACAAACAAGAAAATTGAACCATCTTTTTAGGACCGAGGTAGTACAGTCTATTAAGATATCAAAGTGCAATAATAAAAATCAATATATGTAAAAATAAGAATAAGAATAAATTAAATAGGGAGAAATTAGTAACACACCGATTACAAAATTTGCCTTTCTAGCACATATTTTCTTAATCTTTGTAAAAAAAATAAATGAGACCAAATAATTGAGACAGAAGTAGTAATAAAGTTGACGTGGGGTTTGAATTGAATGAATTTCCGACTTTGACCTGAAAATTGCGTTCTAGATGAGTTTATCTTCAACCTTGATGATTTCCATGCAATTTGATTGGCCAGCCGAAGATTTTGATGCTGCAACTCCAAGTTTGAATGAAATTCAACCTGACTTTGACCAAAGTATTTAATAGGCATGTCTTGAGTCATGGTATGCCCTCACTCTTCATGACCATTGGTACTCGAATCGCTGTATGGTTTAAACTTTAAAGGCAAAGCATTGCTAGAGCGTAAATTGTTTATAGCAGTTATTAAATTTATCTAGTCATGTAAGCAGTAAAATAGTTTTTAAGAGATTTTTAAGTACCGAATCATCATGTTAAATTTAACTATTGATTGACAACATACTGAATGTGTTAAATTAAATCAGCGCAATAAGTCAAGTGGGTCACACCATTCAATTCATTATTCAAAAAGGAGCTTTAGATATTTGGGTCTAGAATTTATCGCCACTTCATCTTTACATCTGTGAACATCAAAATAGCAAAAATACACTTGATCTCTCAAAAATACATGTGGGTAGATATGATAATAAAATAAATTGGAGATTAAACAAAATAAAAAAACACAAGTAATAACAGAAAATCAATAGATTTGTCCAGATTTCGTGGGATATCACGGTTATATTTCAAATGGGGATAAGAGTCCCATCGTTGTGGATGACAAACCATGTATATATATGATTGATAGGGTACACTCAAAATTAGAAATTCTGAGAAGCAACAGAACCCGTTGATCCTTCAAAGCGAAAAAAGCTCTAGAGGCAGAAGTCATGAAGCTTGATCCTCCACCACGAATAGGAAGTTGACTGGAACACTTGAAAGACATCTTGCACTTTAAAACGGTTTCATAACTTTAAACTTGAGTGGCAGCAACAAAATTAATAGGTATGCTTTCAGATAGTCCCCGAAGGTTGCTCCAAAAGGAAAGCGATCTCAAAAACAAGTTCCAAGGTTCTACAAGAACAAAATAAAGATGAAACAAAAAGAATCTTAAAATTGGATGGCACACGTCTGATATTGACTAAATATTACATAAATAAATCAGCACTGTGATATATGTTATTTTGTAATGTTTGATCTTGTAAATTCATATATGTCCCGTTCTTGTAATCAAACAGTGATTAAATTTGCTCAACCCAAGAAAAGTGCCATTGCAGAGTATGTGAAACTACACTAGAGAGTAATTTGACAGTCATGATTGGTGACTGAAAAATTCAGACTCTGTTTGTATTCCAGTTTGATACCTGTTATTTAATTGCATCCTTGACACATATGTAATTTGCAACTAATGACGAAGATTGGCAACAGTTATTTGCCCCCAAAAAACCAAGAGCAATGATAGGGGTGATGATATATTACAATGGGACGTGGGACGCATTAAATAATGTATTAAAATATTCAGTATCGTAAATTGGTAGCAATCATTTATATCAAATCAACGTATCAAAATATTCAGTATTGTAGCCACGTGCCGTATAACTTTATATGTATTACTTACAAGGTATTACGTATCAAAATATTATGTATCGTAACCATGTGTCATAGAACTTTTGATAATGTATTACTTACAAATTATCATGATTTATTTGCGAAATCGATACATGTAAATTAATAGCGGTCATTGATATCAAAATATTTAGTATTGCAATCACGTATCACACAATTTTTTTTTTGGCAATCACGTATCATATATCTTTTGAAAATGCATCTAAATTCTGTTGGGGGGAAGAACTACAATGACATCTAAATTCTAAATAAGCCATAGTAACTTTTTTTAATTAGCGGTCAACCATACAACTTTTAGCAGTCATATTAATATTTTTTAATTAGTTAATAAATTGTTATTAATTATTGTTAATTAAAAAGTTAAAATAAACTAGTTAAATACTTTCCAGATACTTATGTTATATATTAGAAAAATATATTATAATGCTAGGGAGATAAAAAAAAAAGACAATTTTCCAGTAAAAAAAGATAATGAATAAATTTAAAATTCAATCACTAAAAATCCATGAGAATCAGATCAAAATCTATTGAATTCATATAACTTTTGATCATACGTCTAAATTCCAGGAGGGGTTACAATGACAACTAAATTCTAAATAAACCATATTAACCTTTTTTAATTAGCAGTTAACCGTACAACTTTTAGCGGTCATACTAACGTTTGTTTAATTAGTTAATAAAATGTTATTAATTATTATTAATTAAAAACTTAAATAAACTAATTAAATACCTTCTAGATACTTATGATATATATTAAAAAAATTACAATAATAGGGAAATAAGAAAATGACAATTTTTGAGTAAAAAAGGATAATGAATAAATTTAAAATTCAATAACTACAAATAAATCTATGAGAATCAGATCGAAATCTATTAGATTACATTCATATTACGTAAATATAAATAAAAGATTACATCAAGATATTATAAAATAATTAATAAATCTAATAATAGATATTTAACACCTAAAAATGTGGAGGGTAAATCTGATAATAAACAGTGTAAAAATGCAAAAAAAAAAAAAGAAAACTTGCATGCAAATGTAAAACATGACCCCAAAAAATAGTATAAGACGTAATTTCCTCTATTCAAAATCCATATGAATGAATGGTGATTTTGGATTGGGCCAAATACAAGAATAATTATAGTTTATGGTTTTGATAATTCCCAAAATTTCATTCAATAAGAAATTAAATAAAAAAGCATTCACTCCATCTCAAAAAGATATTCCCTTATTTCTTTTTTATTTATCTCAAATTATACTACACTTTCCTTGTTTAACTTTTTAATTTTTGAAAATACTCTTACTGATTATACATGTTAATCAATAATAAAGAAGATTTAGAGTGAAATATTAAATAAATCGAAGGTCATATTAGCAAAATACATTTTAAATTGTGTATATAAAAGGAAAGCAGTATGCGATACAGTTCTACCACAATTTTTATGCAAAAACTGCATTTTGGGGGATATTTTTAGATTTTTTAATTCGTTGCAGTAAATCTTGTGGTCATCTATATATTTGTTGTTTTGATTTAACTTGATTTGGTTAAATTTAATTGTTCCAACTTCAATTTTCCCTTATCTGCAAGATTCTTTCTCTTAGTTTTGTGATAATCTGACTTTATTTAAATTGCTTATCGACGGATGAGATTTATTTTTTTGGATAGAAAAAAGAACAGCTCCCCGTTTCACTGATTTTTATATAAAGTTTTTGTCTAGATTTAATATCTTATGTCGTCTTTTATAATTCTTTTATTTTCTCTTTAATTATTTTATTAATTATTTTAATTTGTCAAAGTTTAACATTACAGTTTAAGTAATTCAAATTCAATCTTTAAATAGTAATCTTTAATAAATGTGAAACAAACTACATATGAAATAAAATTGATTAGTCCGATTCTAAATATGGATCACTTTCAATATAGTTAAATTTAATGGGTGATTTCTTACATATATACATCGTTTGAGCGTGAGCCTATGCGTATGTGTTTTCCTGCTTTGACTATAAATCAGTAAATACAATCGTGTCAGAGCTGCTATGCACAATGCCTTTTTCTGCTTTGGCGTGTTTAGAGAACCTCTTCCGATCTCAACTAAATATTCAATCACAGATCTGATTAGCTAGATGAAGAAAACAAATAAAAAAATTAGAAAGGCCACTGTATCAACTTGAAAAGTAATTACCTTTGGACAAAAGATACAAAAAAACATAAAAATAATTTAGAGACATTTAATGCAACTTTCACGAAACCGTTTAGTTACGAACTCTTAGAATTGTATTTCAAAAAAAAAAAAAAAACTATTAGAATTGTATTTCAGAGAGTGAGAGGAGAGACGGAAAAATCTCATTTAATCAGCTTTGTATATTTAAAAGGATTAAAAAAAAACCATTTTATAGTATATGGAACCAAAAGAACTGGGGAGATGTATCTACCTTTTATATGTCATGAGCAGCAAGATGGAACTTCTTTAATATATGATATTAAATCCTCAAAAATCTATGCAATGAAAATGCAAAACAAAGTTTACTTGTAAAGCAGGCATAAGTCACTTCTCCATATACCATGATAGCTATTATATTAAGACATGTACAACCATAGTTTAACAACAACACAACTTGAAGAAATCATCAGTCTTAGGAAGATAAATGGCAGACCTGATGAGTAATGCGTGGATCAGATTCTGGAAATGGAGCTCCTTCTCCCTCCCAAGAAACAATACCACCAAAGGCAGGGATGACAAAAAGTAACGACTCCCTGGGAACCTGAAAATGTAAGGACCAACACTAGAATCAAAAGGTGGGATACAGTAGAATTGTTTAACCAGAACCAATAAAAATCATCTCCTCACGGTGACGTTTAACATGGTAATTATTTTTATTAAAAAGGGTTTTGCTGAAACTAATGCACAACTTGATACAGATTACTGAAAAAGTCATAACTTTTCCAAGAAGTGTCAGAATTACAAAAATTCTATCAATTGAAATTTACTTTACTCAAAAATTCCAAGTAAGACGTAAATTATGGCGTTTCAAGAGTCCACAATCTCTCATAACAAAATTTCCATCCTCATTCAGCATAAATTTATTTAGCATACTCATTTATAAAAAAATTTTCATCCCTCTATAAATATGGAGAAAGGAAATAAAATATTAAATTTCATGTAGAACCCATAAAAGCAAATATGGAGAAAACGGACTTGTAAGAACATCTCCAATGGAGAGTCAAGGTCGAATGTCATGGCTCAAAGTTCAACATGACAGAGATACATACAAAAAAATTGATGGTTCTCATATGTTTCCTATTTTCTTTTTTTTAATCACTTTAATCTCTTTTACCCCACTTTTTCTTCATTTTTTAGATCATCATGTGAAGTGCAATGTCATTATTTTATTATTATTTTTGAATTTGTCTCTATCTCTGTCCTCTTTTTTTAATTTCCCTATCTTTTTTTCTGCACTTTAACTACAAGAAGTAGATCCTGTTGAGGCGTCTCCTATTGGGACGACAACAATGTCGCCCCTGTTGAACAGACCAATTGGAATGACATAGGGTGTCGTTCCAATGGACAGTGTGGCTAACAGAGGCGGCTAAAAGTCGCGGCAGCAGGCGTGATCGTCGTGACTATAGTAGTGAGTCTTAGACGGCTATTGCATCAAGCCCATTTGAAGTTGGGCTTTGAAAGGGTAGAAAACGTCGGCCCAAGAAGAAACAAATGCTTCAGACCCAAAAAGGAAAAGCAGATCGTATTCTTCACTTCAATCTTCTCTCCGGCTTGGCTTCTGTCGGCCCTGCGCGTCCTCTAAAAACATTATAGATATATGTACATCTTGCTTCTGTTACATTATTTTGGGTTCACTGACAAAACATTATTTTGCTCAACATTATAGATATATGTACATCTTGCTTTTGTTACATGTGTCAACTACAACCAAGATTTATGGTTTCTTGCTTCTTTTACATGTGCTAATTACAAGTACGATTTATGGTTTTATCGGTTTCATTTTTTGTGTTTATCTATATTTTACATATAGATGTAACATGCGATTTTAAACAATCTCTCATTTCAATTGGAACTCTTATAATGATTTGGCAATATCAACTGCACCTATAGGCTCAACCTTGTTTTTACAATTGCCCATACCTATAGTTGATATGGCAATGCGTTCCACAGTGATGTTCTTTCACACCTATAGCAGCGACCACTTATTGGGACGACAACACCGTCCCTGATAAACTAAGGCATTGGGCTATTGGAACGACTTTGTCGCTGTGCGAGCGTGCTATCCTATTGGCGCGACCCTTATTGGGACGACAATACCCGTCCCTAATAACTAAGGGCATGGGCTATTGGCTCCACTTACTGGGACGACATTGTCGCTGGTATAGACTAGACTACTTATTGACGCGACATTGTCGCTGCAATTGACCAACTGGTGCGGTCCAGTTGCGGCGGAGACTTAGCAAAGACATTGTCGCTGCAATGACCTTATTGGCACGACGTTGGCATCTACTGCAGTGACTTATGTCGCCTCAACATGACTGATTTCTTGTAGAATTTTCTCTCCCTTTCTACTCAATTTCTCTCTCCTTTTTCTCTCTATCTCTCTCATCACCTAAGACATTCGACCTTGACTATGCATTGGAAATACTCTAAGGGAAAACATTTAATATCAAACAAAGTTCTGTTCTGTTGGATCAGACGCTTCAGCAATTTTTTTCCCTTTTCCATTAAAGTTTTTAAAGAATTGAAAGCTAGACATACACAATGTAGAGATCTAAATAGACGAAATTACAGAACCCAAAATCTAATCACAAATACAATTTAAACCATAGAAATGTATTAAGCTCGAGTATACTACTAATTAGACATTGGGTTTCTCGGAAGAAGAGAAATCGTTCTCAAAAGAACAGAAATCGTCAAACTACTGAACTTCTTGAGGAAAATTCTTACCTACTGGAGTGAGTTAGAGACAAGAACACAGGAAATTTTGTGCACTATTTCACCATCGAGCACTGTCGACCGAACGTGGGTTGAATCTTAAGCAGGTCGACTGTGGGGGGAAAAGAGAGAGAGAGAGAAAGAGGCGAAGCTTCAAGAGAATGCCAATATGCCAGTTAATTACATCTAATCTAAGATTAAAATGGTATTAGGGGTAAAATGGGAAATTCGCTGAGAAAAAGCATGGGTAATTTCGTAAAGACACTGTTAATAGAACAGTACCAAGGCAGAATATATTTGTATACTAGTAAAAGGTTAATTTCACAAAAAGGTCCTCAACCTTTGAGCTAAGAATCGATTTCTTCCTCAACCTTTTTTTGGGTCTCCTGGTCTTCAATCTTTCATAAATGTGCACAATAGGTCCTTTTTGACGCTATTTCTTCAACTTTTCATGAAAAATGATGGTTATACCCCTTTAACTTTTTAATTTTATAAACAAAAAATTCAAAAATATTAAAAATAATAAAAATTAAAAAAAAATGGGATTCCGCTCCCAAATTTTTGTTTTCGTTTCTGGCAGCAAAAACACTACCAGAAATGGTCGCCCATCTTCGGTAGCAAATAGGGAGGAGAGAATTCATCCCACTCCCCCCCCCAAAAGCAGCATTCTTGTTGCTGAAAACTGTAGCAAGTTGAGGGAGGGAGGGAGGGTGCGTGGTGGGGTTGGGTGTTTTCTTTCTTTTTTTTAATATTTCTAAATGTGTTTGTTTATAAAATTAAAAAGTTAAAAGAGTATAGCCGTCATTTTTCATGAAAAGTTGAGGGAATAATGTCAAAAGTAACCTATTGTGCTCATTTATAAAGGGCTGAGGACCCATGAGAGCGAAAAAAGGTTGGGGATCAAACGGATTCTTAGCTCAAAAGGTGGGGACTTTTTGTGAAATTAACCCACTAGTTAGTAAATATACGTGCGATGCACATATTACGTTTCATTTTTAGTTCAAATTGGTGAGGATATTATTATACAATCTGTGTAATTGATAATACATTAAACATTAATAATATTTTCTTTAATAACAAAATAAAATAAAATACATCACATAACACCTGTCTATAGATAAAATTCCAAATTTTAAAGTAGATAGCATATATTTTCACCATAAAAAGTCAAAATTACATTATAAAATGGTCCGTCTGATTGTTCATTAAACTTGTTTTTTTATTTCTAAAACATCTAATATAAATAGGAAATAATTTTAGATCGGAAGAGCACACGTCTAACTCCAGTCACCTGAGATCACGCTTACTATCTTATCTGATATAAAGACTTGAGAAAATAAACATATTAGAAACTAAACATAAAAACTAAAAGTATGTCTCATTTCATTAAAAAATAAGCATTTACAAAAGAATCGTCCT
>CAVNYN010277277.1:0-29673 GCA_963692815.1 Nyctanthes arbor-tristis
CCACATCTTGACAAGTGGCGCAAATCTCCTCCTGACAAGTGGCGCGGTGTGGCGCCGCACACTTGTCAGTAAATTGCCCAAGAAGTCCTTCCCTTTGCATTTTCTTTCAATCAAGTTCACAATCTTCAATTCATGTCAATTAAGTCATTACACTTTAGTT
Source organism: Nyctanthes arbor-tristis (assembly GCA_963692815.1). NCBI lineage: Eukaryota > Viridiplantae > Streptophyta > Magnoliopsida > Lamiales > Oleaceae > Nyctanthes > Nyctanthes arbor-tristis. The sequence goes on from CAVNYN010277277.1 coordinate 161, forward strand.
TATGTCAATTATTAACCAAGATCTTTCTTTAGCGTCAATTCAATAACAATATTTTGATCTTCAAGCAATCTTTCAATGATATTCATGTAATTCTTCCAAAACAACAATTTCGTTGCTTACCTTAATTTGTAGAAATTTTCGGGATGTTATAGGATCCACAATGAACCCTGGTGGACCCATACCGAAATTCCAATTCAAAGCAAACACCACACTAATATTCCCTATCCCGGGATCAATGAATAGGTCATAGTGCAGGAAACAATTCAGAATGGCCAAGATCACACAACAAGGCCATACAATTACAAAGCAATTCAAAACGGGTAGAGCATTAACTAGCGATACAAATGCAATAAACCAATCTTTCTTTCAATAATAATGCATCAAAATCTATGTTTGTCTCATTAAAATCATCAATCAAATACACACTTATCTTACCAAAACTTTATGTATGTAGAAAAGGAATCAAAGTATTAGGTTACTCACCTCAAATATTCTTCCAATAATCTACGTGAAAAAGTATCCTTAAAGCCTTGATATTCCTCAATTAAAGTTTATTTTCAAGCTATAATCCTTCTATATATGGTAAGAGACCATTTTCAATGGACAAATAGGTGTTTTGGTGGGTTTTTATTGGTTTTCTCCTTCCCTTGGCCATGTTGGACGAATTTTGGGGTTGGGAGAGAAGAGGGGATGGTGAGGGAATTCTTGGAAATTTGAAACCCTTTAGCCCCCTTTATATAATAGTTAGGACTTAATTAGTTTTAATAACTTTTGAGTTCCGCCAATCACGTCGTGACAAGTGGCCCGACGTGGCGCTGCACACTTGGCGGGAAATTACCCAAGCAGTCCTTCCCCTTGTATTATCTTTCAATTAAGTCCCCGCTCTTTAGTTCATGTCAATTAAGTCGCTACACTTTAGTTTATGTCAATTATCAACCAAAATCTTTCTTTAGCGTCAATTGAATAACAATATTTTAATCTTCAAGAAATTTTACAATAATATTCAAGTAATTCTTTTAAAACAACAATTTTGTTGCTTACCTTAATTTGTAAAAATTTTCAGAATGTTACAAATAGAGCTTAAGAGTGTGATGTATAACAATTGCTTGTAGAGAAACAGGAAGAAATTTGAATTCATCCTAAGATAAGAAGATTACGTACCGAAAATTGAGGTACAAATCGAAACAAGAATTTGAGGAAGCTTACCTATTCACCGATGAGCAATCCAATTGGCTGCGGCGGCGAGAACCGCGTTAGTATGGACAAAAGGACGTGATTTGGGTGAACTTTCTGGCGACAAAATGCTCAAATGAGTAACGCAAGGTTTTACTCAAAAAAAAAAAAAAAGGAAAAAGGTAATAATAGGATAGAACTTTCTGGGCCGTTTTAAGCTTAAAAAAATGAATATACATTAGGAATAAAATCGGAAAAATGCTCACAAAATAGGGTTAAGATGGTAAATATACTCCCGGTAACTGCCGCTTTTTAGGGATAAAATTGGAAAAATGCACAAGACAGGGTTAAAATGGTAAATATACTCCCGGAAGCGGGAGAATATTTTTCGTATTTTTAGGATATATATAAAATAATGAAAGCAAATCAACCAATTTAGCAACGAAGTCAAACGAGCCAACTCAACCACGAATGTCATGTTTAAAGAAATTTTCCAAATTTTATATTACTTTGGACTCGAATACCGATTCTATTTTTGTTTTGTTGCTAATGCCATTCCTTCCGTTCCATCAATGTTCTAATGCTATGATAAATTGTATTTCGTAGTAGGATTCAAGAATTGAACATTTGACCGTATCGGAACAGCAACAGATGATAATGTATCTAATATTAGTCATCCTTATAAGTGACTCGTGACTACGTGATTTATTTAGACTTTAATCAAGATGTATCCTGTCTAACTATTTAAATAATTAATTTAGTGTAAAGTGTGACATGATCTAGATATTTCTAACTCAGGTATGTATACGGAAATTAAAATCACCAGAATTGTTGACGTAGAAGCCCAACTGGGAAAACTGCGGGCACCCTTATCACGGGACAAACAATCTACTAATACAGAGAAGAGTTTAGTACAGCTTGAGAGACTTAGTGATATCGCAATATACACTAAAAATTCAAAAAGAAAAACTTATAAAAGAAACTCTCTTTTTTGCGTCTATTGACATTTGGCAACGTGCGCTGTTATTGTCCTCTCGCTATCGCGCTCACAGAAACGTACATCAAGCCTTCTAGAATCCACTTGGACTCATCGTGGGAAACAAGACCTCATAATCCTCTTCAATATTGTGTGTATAGTCCCTCGCACATATATGATCTTCAATCAACGCACTGTGTAGGGTTTTGCCAAACAAACATAGTTTTAAGACATTGAAGTTTGAATGCAAGTGTAGAACTCGCGGGTTTTTAGCTGTGTGTTTGTTTTCTTCTTTGCGGTCGAGCTCTCAAAATATTGCAAAGACAACTCTCGCTCAACTCGGTCTCGGTCACTTTCCATCTCGACCTACAAATAGTATATATAGGATAGGACTTTGAATTCTTGTGTAATACAAGAATTAAAGTTACTAAATGTAAGTAGAACACAATAAGGAAAGTTAGAATCATAATATCCCTTAAACACATAAACTTTCCTAATATAAAACAAACTTGTCATGCAAGAAGTTAAAGCATAATCAAATAAGGTAACTAATGTTTAACACAAATTAGCTAACTTAAGACTTACATGTAAATTAGAACTGTTGATCCTCAAGCAAGGTACAGACGCCCCAAATTTTCTTTTCGGCCAAGACTCTATAAAATTCGCATACTTAAAATTAATATAATACGTAAAATAAAGTCATGCAACTAGTAATATAATGTGACATATTTTGACACTTAGTAAAGCCAACAAATTTCGTACTAAAATGGCTAATATTATACCACACTATCTGTTTGACGATGTCTAGTATTTGATCAAAAACAAAAATATTCAACAAGTTAATTATTCATTTGCATTGCATGGGTACAACACTAGAGTTGTTAAAAGATAAATATAACAATTTCAATTGATTAATTTCAAAAGATCAAAATTGAACAGTAGAATATTATTATTATTCAATTAAATCAACGCCATTCTTACTTGCATAAAAATTTATTTTTGTTTTTGATGTTACATATATGCATTACTAGTCATTACGGAATTTTGACATATGGAGTGACTTTTAGACCCCAAAAAATATACTAATAATTCATATTAAATACAACATGGAATGACTAGTATGATAGAAATTTGATTCGTATGTTTGACCGTCATATAGTGTTTGAACTAGTAGTGACCTGCATTCATGTTAGAATCCATGTCCAGATATAAGTTAAACTTCTATGAACCCAGTCAACACTGAATCTCCAACATTACCCTTAATTGTAGGTGACGTTGAAACTTGACAGAAGCCGGCCAACAACTCGACCCGACTCCATTTATAATCCTAAGCACATCTCAAAAACATTTCATGGAAATTAGACAGCATGCAAATAGCAAAGCTTTCAAGTAAGGTAGCATTAGTGTCCAATGGATAGACAACCTAACTCAAAATTAATCTTATATGGGATAGCAAAGCTTTCAATCACGTTGGCATTAGGGAATGAATAGACAACCTAACTTAAAATTGATCTTAAATGGAATCCGACTATAATTCAAGTTTCATTTCCTATCTTAATTTTTTAGGAAAGAAAAAATAAAGGGAACAGGAAACAGAGACAACCATTTAACATGCCATTTTAACATCTGCGCGGTGTGCCATGTGATGTCTACGTTGTCTCAATCTCCCGTTATACCTTTGATGGGATTATCTCACTAGATACATATTTGGCATGACATTATTAAACAATTCACATCACTATGGGAGAATTAACATATGAGTTATCTAATAATCTCACGTCACTCCCGTCGTGGACGTCTAACGGCAGATAATTTTTAGGTGTCTCTATATTGTATGTCTGCACTGTGTTCTTGTCAAGAAAAAAAAAAAGTGACAATAGATTCCTTTTTCTCAACACAGCAGGGTAATCGGCGCATTTAGACCCTAACTGTTGGGTCATTTTGCAAATGGGCCCTAAAGGTTTGAATTTTGGTGCTGAAGTCCTAAACCGTTTGACTCCTTGGTACAATAGGTCCTTTTGGATGGAAATCATCGAAATCAGCCTTTCAGTGTCTTGATTGGCATACAAATTGAATTTTCTATACACCAACTAAAGTATACAAAATTCCAACCAATTTAAGTATAAAAAAATAAAATTAAAATTTAATAAAAATACACATTCTACTTTGTTTTTATTATGGGTGGCTCTATTTACACCACATCTTTTACTATTCACAACATAGTTTACTCGTATTCAACATCTTTTATGTTTTCAAATTTTAACATTAACTTCATTAACTTTTTTCATATCATTTTTTCTAAGTTTTAGAATTTTATTAGTTATTACATCTTATACTGAATGATATTGTGATTCTAAAAAAATTCACTACAAGAATTGGTCAAATCTGTGAAATAAATAAGTGTCACATAGTAAAACACAAGTACATAATTTTTCATATAATTTTAAAGTATACAAACAAAATTTTTGGATATGTCACATCATTTAAGAACATGAGGTGATAATTAAATCTTATGGGAAAAAAATTGTAGCAAAAACTGCTAGGAACATATATAAATTTTATAAAGAACGAATATTAGGGATCTTCACTTTAATAAAAAATGTGGTCTAATTATCAAAAAGTATGATCTAAATATATTTTCCCTTTTATTATATTAAGAATAATTATTGTCTATAAAAAATATAATATATATATTTCTGAAGGAGTAGAATAAAATGAATGGGAACACCAAACATGCACGTAAAATGTGTTTTTCCCCTATAAATTGTGGAAATGGGTTGTTAGTTTCCAGTTCTGCATGTGCTGATGAGATGCAAGAATTTTATATCCTTTTATTTTTAGACTAAAAATGATGTTCCGCTAGATACATGACAAGATTATCACACTGTATACACGTGGCAGGAAATTATTAGAGAAACCTACACACAGTTGTTCTCATGTATATAGGGCTAATATAGTTATGTCAATAATCTCCCGCTATGTATAGGTATGATGATACATTTGCGTGGGAGATTGGGACTGTCTTACTACTATTTATTAATTATGTGAAGATTTAATCTAACGTTATTACCTTGTTCTTTCATTAAAAGGGAAAAAAAAGTAGCAATATCTTGTTTTTCCTCATAAACTTCATCAATTTGTCATTTTGTTGGGAGTTGGGATCCTATCTTGTTGATCTTCTTAAGCTCTTATGCGTCAAGGAGTTCATTAACCAGTTCTTCTACAGCCCCATGTTAAAGGATGTCTCGCTACAGGGGTCTACAGTAGAATCCTCTATAGGTGGTTGGTCATTGGCGACATAAACCTCCATTTCTAATGCTCCACCAGAACTGGATGGGTAGAAAGGAGGTACATCTAAGTTCAACCATAGTCTATGTGCATCTGAGTTCAACCGTACCCTATGCATGACTATGTCACATTGCCAAGCTACCAGCTGAGAGAATTGTACAGTTCCAATTCCATTGTCGGTATTTTAAAAGTACCAAACTAAAATCGTACTCTAGACAAATGCAGAATTGACAAGTGGATATATGAGTTATAATTTATTACTCCCCTCATTCCACGAAAATAGTCTATTATACTATTCTTTTTATCTAAAAAAGATAGTCCACTTATTATTTTGAGTATGTCTTTAATTTTTTATTTCTATATATGCATTATTTAATATCCGTCTAACTTTGTATTCAAAGCATTTTAAAATAATTAATGAGATATAAAGGAATATATGAAAAAATACAAGTAAAATTTAACATTACAACTATATTAACAACAATTACTTAGTATGTGTGAAAAAACTAATTAACTATTTTTGTACGACAGAAAAAGTTTTTATTTAAAGTCCTACACAAATTTTATTTTTATATGTAAGAAGTGTCGGATTTTAGTACTCTTACTCGTAACTTTTCCCTTTGGCATAGCCATGAGGCATGCTCTATCGTCAACCATGGTCGATGGAACTAACAAAGGAAACACGTATGATTGAACAAACTCAACATCAACAATATATCCAGTTGTCAAGTGCGAGTAACAAAAATAGAGAATTTGTTATCCCAAGTTTCACGGATACCCCTGAGTGGGCCCATCACAACCCTGCCTGCCATACTTTATCTTTTCCCTCCAGCTACGCCTGCAACTTTTCACACATTTCTGAAGCAAAGCACAACCAAAATGGCCCACCTCCAACAAACAATACTCCTCTACTCCTCTTTATATATTATTGAAATATGGAGAATTGCCTTCCAAACCATAACCCACCAAATCCTGATTCCATTTCCCTGCGTCTTTTTCAAGTGGGAGTTAAAATAAATGGTGATGTTGTAACTAATATTATCTCAAATAAGCCGCTTGTAACTCATTGCACCTCGTCTTTTTCTTCGTCTTATTACTGTTTTTTGTGAAATTTATAGCTCAAATAGTTCTGGGTATGTATTGAAAGTAGAGATCTTAGTCTATTGCAAGTTTCAGATATGGGTTCTCTGGTTTTCAATAGGGGGTGGTGGGTTGTGGTTAGTTTGTTCTGTTTCAGCTTCATTTTTGTGTATGCAGAGGATGTGAACGCGAATCTAAATGCAAATAATACTGTGTTTATTGATGGGAAGAGTCCCATTGGAAAGATTGATAGTGATTTCATTTGTGCAACCTTGGACTGGTGGCCTCCTGAGAAGTGTGATTATGGGACTTGCAGCTGGGATCATGCATCCTTGTTGAATTTGGTTTATTTCTCTCCTAAATTTACTTGCTTTAATCTTCATATCTTTGCAGCTGTTTGCAAGTGATTTTTCCCTTTTTGTTGAATCACTTTATTTAAAAGTTTGTGCTTAATCCCTTTTTGTCTGAACATTTTTCATTGAATGTATGACACTGGTGCTTGCATCTGGACATCCTTTGCATCCTATGTTGAATCATTTGACCAAATTGTTGTAGAAAGTGAATCTTTTTGTGTCTTTCCTGCAGCAGTTTTATACTGATGATTTTGTTGAAACTTTTACTCATGAATGTCTGGATTTCATTTTAGTCTTCGAAGATCTTATGCTAATCGTTTTTGGCGGTTATCATTACTCGAATAACTGATGCTTAAGAACGTTGTTGGCTGGGTTTAGATTAATAAAACGGATTTTAATTCAATGACTTGGAGGCTTAAAAAAAAAAAAAAAAGAAGGTTGGAACGGAGCTGAATTATGGAATTTCCAGACTTTCTGTAAATAATTCGCTTAGTTCAGCTAGTTTCCTAGTTTCGTTGGTACCAGTACAGGATTATTTGTTATCATTATGAACTGAGATTCGCTTGGAACATTTGTTAGAATTAACTTATTTACTTCCGTAATCATACTAAAGTAGATAACTAATAAAATTTTGTTTGATCTTTCTTGTATGCAGGATCTTAATAATATTGTTCTGCTAAATGCAATAAATGGTAAGGCTGTAGTTCATTCATAAAAATTAGAAGTTTTTTTAATTTAAATTATGGTGACAAATTTTAATTTATTTTTTTCAATGACGATGCAGCTTTTTCACCATTAAAGATCAGATTGGGTGGCACTTTGCAAGATAAAGTCATTTACCAAACTGAAGATCATTCGAAACCCTGTGTTCAATTTGCTAAAAAGGCCTCTGTGTTGTTTGGTTTCACCGAGGGATGCCTGCCCTTGTCCAGATGGGATGAACTGAATTCGTTCCTCAACAAGTCTGGGTGAGTATGCGTTTTTCCTTGAACTTTTAACATGCAAAGAGATGATGATGCAGATAACTTAATCGGTATGTGTAAACTAAATTCAGGGCTTTAGTCATTTTTGGATTAAATGCACTCAATGGAAGATCCATACGGTCAGATAATTCTGCTGTTGGGGCTTGGGATTCCACCAACGCCGCTTCTCTTATCGGTTATACTGTCAAAAAGGGTTATAAAGTTTATGGTTGGGAACTTGGTAAGGAATTATTCTGTTCTAATTCATGCCTCTAGCCTAAGAAATAATCTGTCTGGTAGTTTTATGAAAGCTATTACTTTCAAGGAAATGAATTGAGTGGGAACGGAGTTGGAGTAAGAGTTGCGGCAGATCAATATGCATCCGACACCATCGTCTTGCATGATCTAATACAAGACATTTACAGAGGAATTGATGTCAAACCAAAAATCATTGCTCCTGGAGGATTCTATGAACAGAACTGGTTCAAACGATACATAGGGAAAACAGGGGAATCAGTTAACGTGATCACTCATCACATCTATAATCTTGGCCCAGGTATTCCAACTAGCAAAACTACATCCTGATTTTAGTTTCCAACTGCACATGAACTGGACATTTATTTTCTTATTTGTAGGAGTCGATGAGCATCTTATCGAAAAGATTCTGAATTCATCTTATCTTGATGGTGAGGCTGATGTATTTAGGGGACTCCAGAACATCATCAAGAGCTCTGCAACTGCAGCCGTTGCATGGGTTGGTGAGTCGGGAGGGGCTTACAACAGTGGTCGAAATCATGTCACTAATGCATTTGTGTTCAGTTTCTGGTAATACCCAATGCTATGTACACACACACAACTTTACAAGCTTTCACTTGACAGTTCGTATGCCTCAAAAATACTCTCAACTGGTACTAATTTACAGGTATCTAGATCAACTCGGGATGGCATCGGCTTTTGATACAAAAACATATTGCAGACAAACTTTAATTGGTGGTAACTACGGTTTGCTGAACACCACAACCTTTGTTCCCAATCCAGATTACTACAGGTTTGCTGAAATTAAGTTGTTCAAGAGCTACTTTACATTTTCAAACTTAAGGCCCGTATGGTTTTGAATTCTTAGGAATTAATTTTGTGAAAAGTGATTTTTTAGGAGAACTAGTTTAAAAGTAAGGAAAAATTATGATCCTGCGTGCAAAATTATTTTAATAAGTGAATGTGTGGATGAAAATGAGTTTGAGTGAAAATTGATTTTGAGAAAATCAAAATCAAACCAGCTCGTGTATGTGGGGCCACACAATTGTCTCAATAATCTCATTCCATGTGTGCATATAGCTAGATAACCACGTTATACATCTGGCAAGAGATCGGAACTGCCATACAAGGTGTCACGGCATATATTACTGCTTCTGCTCTTTCTGATTAATATCACATTCACAGTGCTCTTCTTTGGCACCGACTAATGGGGAGGCATGTTCTGTCTACAAAATTTTCCGGGACAAAGAAGATCCGTGCTTATGCTCATTGTGCGAAAGAATCTGTAAGTTGAAAACTCTCTTTGTTTGCATAAATGGGAAAGACATTGGTTAGGTGACCCAATTGGGACTTTTATCTTTCAGCAAGGCATCACTTTACTGCTGATAAATCTTGATGGTAAAGATACTGTTGAGGCAAAAGTCGAGTTTAATGGCTCTCTCTTCTACATGAACAAACATAGACACCATAGACATAGATCGAAAGTGATTAAGATGCCTCCTCGGGAAAATGAAGCTCCTGGAACAAGGGAAGAATACCACCTGACGGCACTGGATGGAAATATACAGAGCCAGATTATGCTACTGAACGGGAAGCTGTTAACTGTAGATTCATCGGGGGCTATACCTCCTCTAGAACCCTTTAGTGTAAATTCATCGGATCCCATCAGGGTCGCACCTTTTTCTATTGCATTTATTCATATGTCATACATTTCTCTCCCCGCTTGCAGTTAGGGAGGTGGGAGATGAACAACTCTTGAGATTGATCTGTGTATTATTTTCACCCATTTTTGTGGTTGATCTAATAAGAAGAATTAAATTAATGTCTTAAAAGAGAAACGCGCCGTCCATATGTTTGTGTGCCTTTTGAATTATATAGCTGCAAGTTTTTAATTGTTGAGACCTATGGTAGGAATTTATTTGCGTGCATGTTATGACTTGTGACAAATCTGTCTTCTAAAAAGAATCATACATCTCTTCTAGATGACGCTTATACTTAAAGTCTCGACTCGACGCTTTAGAAAAAGTTCGGCTCCTTTTGGTTTTATTTTCTTTTTTAACTTTTGATACAAAAGGAAATGAAGGAGAGGGGCACATAGGATTCGAACTCAGGTATTTTTGTTAAGGGAATGAGCCTTTAACTACTAAGTGGACTCCTTGATCATTTTTTAATTTTGCTTTGGTTATGGGCATTGATATTTTAGTGGGACAAAGCCCTGCCCGGCCTGCTACCCTTGTGGCCCACCATAGCCCAGCACGGTCATTTTAATTCGTTCGTTTTTTTTCCCAATTTCCCTTTTTGCTCAGACGCACACTTTGAAGGCCGTTCTACATCTTTTTCTTTTCTCTCTACCAAAGAAAGCCCTAATCTTCTTCATCTTGTCTTCATCTTCTTGCAATGACGAACGGTTCAACAGTCCTTCTTCATCTTCTTTTCCGCCAAAGACGCTTCCCATCCATGGCTTAGTTGACCCAGCTGTACCGGCTCAAAGTGATAGACACGTGCTCATCCAGCACGAGGTCCACATCTCCCAAATTTGTAATTGCAACACTTCGATCCTCTAACGATCCGCAACATGAGATTTGGTTCGTGAAGTTGAAAGCCGAGGAACCAACGAGATAGCTTTAGCATCATTTGGGACTCTACCTCTGAAAAGGTCTCTAGCTTATCTGCTTTATTATTATTATTATTATTATTATTATTATTATTATTTGTTTTTTGTTCAGCTTTCATAGTGTCATTGTATGTTCTATTGATTTTTTTGTGATTTATCATTTCTATCTTGTGAGCACAAGAAATGGTTTGCGAAAACTCACAACCTCCATGAATTAGCATATGCTTGATGGTGTTGATAATACAATAAAAAAACAAAATAAATTAAAAATAAAATGTCCCTTGTTTGGAGAAATTTCTTGTGAACTCACTTATAGTATATATCAAGTTAGTTTATTATTATTTTTTATTTTAACATATATCAAGTTAGTTTTCATGTATCTATATGTTTATATTTTCATTATGGATAAGAGATGTACGTGACAATTATGGTAAGCTTCGTCTTTGGCAGTTTAGATTTCGCATTCCAAAATCGAATTAACTTTTTATTTATGTGGTTCAAGGTTTGGGTAATGGAAAAATTAAAGGGTACACTACAAGGAAATTAAGGCAACATTTGCCAAAGTGCATCCATACATTCTGAAGGAGGGGATAAGGAGGAGGTGCTGACTGGGCACCAGGTAAGAGTGGTTTTTGATCCACTTTTTTTTGCTTTATGTATTCTATTTTGTGATTTCTAGTAGAGTTTGCGTCTCTACTGTCTTTTGTCTTCCGTGAAGTGTTTTCAGATATTCTCTATCTCTCTCTCTCTCTCTCTCTCTCTCTCTCTCTCTCTCTCTCTCTCTTTCTAATTTCATTTTTGATATGGGTTTATAAAATATTAGCTAGATTTCTCAATTCCTAGCTTTATCTAAATTTCTATAGGGAGAATAGGGGATGTTTAGAGCCTCTGCTTTATTACTCCCCCCTTTTTTTGTCTTCTTCTCCACCTTTTGTGTTAGGTTAATCCATTTTGAAGTTTTTGTTCTTGTATAAAATGGAGAATATCTCTGAGGTACCAACATTAATCTTCCATGAATGTGGCAAGCTATATGGCATATTCAAAGATTATGTAAGTTCTAAAACAGACACTTTGAATATTTAGGTGATTCCATAAATATTTATAATTTAAATTTTATATGACTATAAGCATATTTCTACAGATACATATCTGAGTACGCTTACATGATGTGTTGTTGAGTTATAGTGGGACATTATTTGTATGTTCTATTACCTATGAACCTTTATATATAAATCCAATTTGAATTTAATTTTTGGAAAGCTTGAAGTATGTGTTACCGTTTTATGTTATTTTTACATTTTAACTTAATTTAAATCAATTAAAGTTTACAAAGGTTGAACATTTAAATTAATATTTAGAAACTTTATTCAACTTTATGCTTTTAAAACCTTCTTAATAATGGTTAGAGATAGAGGTTGTAACGCCCCAAATTCTATTAACTTAAAGCATCACAAAAACTAGCTTTTGTCCTTTCAAACCTTTACACTCATACCTCTCAAGCATAAAATGTATTTACTTTTATTTTGCAAAACTCAAAACTTATAAATAAATGCGGAACTTTATTCACCAATTTGAGTTAAGGGTACTAACAAGCATATAAAGCTGCTAAGATTTAGAAAATGAAGTTCAACTATTAAATAAACATCGTAAAATATCAGTATGGTAGATAATATTTTTATTAATTAAAATCAAGTTCCACCGCCGCTGCCTTGCTAGTACCGAGCTCCTCAATCTGAAATGTTAAAAAAATGCGGTGAGTATACAAGTATACTCAGTGGGGTACACAACAACTAAGTCCAAACCAAATATGTATATTAGACATGTAAAATCATTCTATAGAAAACTGTTGAAACTGTAGAGGTTTGTTGAATTGTACTGTAGAATAAATCCAAGGACCTGAATTAGATTCTGGACCAGTTAAGGATCCCAGTCATTTGCTCGTAAATATTAAAATATGCTCTGTGGGCTAACCCAAGGGTTCGTATTTGACCCCAAACCACTTACGGTTCTTGGCAACTATAGATAACATGGTAATAATTTAATATATTAAAATCACACATAAGGCAAGGACATAGTAAATATAAACCACATTGCATATAGTTCCCTACCTGAAATCCTTGAAAAATTGGATAGAAGCAAGCGGATGTGAAGCTACTAGATTGTAGAAGTCACGACACCCTCGAGATAGTAAAATAGATTACAAACATGTACTTTAGTACATTTTAATTAATGCTTTAATGAACTGGGTTGTACGGTTTATGGTGGTTTTTCATCAACCATGCATGAAAAGTGGTGTTTTCATATGTATATATAGCAAGATAACTATGTGATTATGTTATACTATGTTATACAAGATGAATTGAGATGGTTCTTGACATATAAATTTTCTCTAAAATTTTACAGTGAATTATATAGGTAAGTTTATAATATAAAAAACCACAAATATATATTATTAGTTCTAAATTGGTTTTAGATGAAGTACTTAAAAATCGTTTGCGGCGGAGTAGGGTTCTTTGGTTGCTACTTGTGAACGTACGATGGCACCTTGTATGAATGGTTGTCGATCTTTAATATAGGTTAAAGGTGATTTGTCTTTGAAATGGAGAAGGATTTTTGTTTTTCACGTCTCTTACCGTCTCTTACCAAGAACTAAGATTTGGGCCAGAATTTTGGGCTCTTAAATGTTGTATTATGTTAGTTATGTGTTGGGCTTTAGTGTTGTTACATATTGGGTCAACTCATTTTTATTTCATGCATTATAAATTACTCTTGAATTAGGCTACACTTAGTTGAACCCAAGAAATATTACATGAGTTAATTGTTTGATATTCGTTTTTCAATTAATTTTGTATTTTGCTAGACAAGTGCTCATTTGAAAATTTCTAAATTCGGAGTAAATCGTAGCGACACGACTTTAATTTTATAAGAAAATCCATCTACAGAAATTATTTTTTTTTTCTGTCGCTACAGAGGTGGTCGTGTAGAAAATAAGTTTATTTCAAAGCTCTTTTTGGCAATCAATTATAATTTAGTCTACCTAATAAACATCTACTAGAAATTGGTGGAGTGCCAACGCTTACTACTTTATGCTTTTCTCCTGTTTTGATTTTTAATTTTTTTTAATTATCTTTCATTAGTTTTGATGCATCTTCATTACTCCTAATGAATTAGTTTTGTCTTCCTTATTTACCCGCCAATGCAACACATTGACTCTAGAATCACAGTCTATCTCATATGTTTCAGCACAAAATTTTAATTAAATGATCTTTATTTGGTTATGATATATTGATTTCAAAGTGCTTCTGTGGGCTTAGGAATTGAGGTATTTTTCAACTAATATTTTTTCAATAGATCGGAAGAGCGTCGTGTAGGCCTTAATTTGATTTAACTTGGTCACAGATTTGTAGATTGCTGTGAAATTTTAGTTTCAATATATCCACTTTGCTTATTGAATCTTGATATGGTAATATTTGTTTTCAGAAAATTCTAGCTTGCACTTTTTAAAAGACAAACAAAAGTGGGAGCTTGTTTGATGATCGAGTTAGTTTTCATGCATCATATATTTCATAGATTGCCATTTGAAAAAAAGTAATCACGTGCAGCAAAACCCTGCCAGAGATTATAAATTATGTCGAGTTGTAGGAATGGAAGGTTATTTATAGGAATACTGCACATAAGTAATACTAATTTATATTATGTCCATTGTAGCTAGTGTACAGCTTGAATTTTATTTCCGTCGATGTTTTAATTTTTACAATATTTATATGATTGTAGATGGAGGTTCTAATTCAAGAGTTAACGAAAATGAACATTTCCTTCAACAAAGCAATGGGTGTGGTGAAATTTGTATAGAAGATGAAGATACATGTTATCTTCCATTTGAAGCCCTTATTGTAAAGAATATTGATCATGATTTGGTTGTACATGTTATTCCATCAAAACCACACATATTGAGACCATCTACAATTTGTTCGTAGTGTGGTGCCAAAAAATTTGAACGTGAATGTCGAACTTTTTGTTGTGGTGATGGAACAATAAAATTATGTTTAAATATTATGCCTGATAGCTTATTTATTTTATTTACATATGATTTACTTGAGTGTTTAGAATTCAGGCTTTTTGTCAATCATACAACAATCATTTTGCATTTACATCACTTGGTGTTAGGTATGAGAAAGATCTATGTAAAATGAATAAAGGAGTATATACTTTTAAAATTGTGGGTCAAGTTCATCATTATATAAATAATCTTATGCCAGATGATGAAAAGCCATTACATTTGCAGTTATATTTTTATGACATCGAAAATAAGCCCACCAATCATTTGCAGACATCTGACAAATTCTATATGCCAATGATAGAAACATTGATAAATATACTACACATTAATTAGTTTTCGATCTTTAGGTTGTTACGATACATTGGTTACATATAAGATTACAATAAAATGTGATCCATCTATTGACCAAAGAGTATACAATGAACCAACTGTATCGCAAGTAGCAGCCATTTGGGATGATGATTATTACGTCTTAAAGACGGAAAGCATGAGATTTTTATATATTCCAAGTCTGGAACTTCACAAAAAATTCAATATTTTTATGGTTGTTATGATCCACTCCAGTACCCTTTACTTTATCCACATGGCGAACCTCGTTGGCACGGAGGGATTGAAAAAGTTAACGAACAACAATCACATGTCACCTTTTATACGCCTGAAACTTTGCCAAATGTGCAAAATATAACTTCTACTAATCAATTACTAGAAAGAGAAGAAAGAGGTTAATAGTTACTCTAGAATTTATACATTCTATGATTTTCACTTAATTAGTTTTCGTCATGCTTTGGATTTGTGTTGATGACATCCTTTTATTTTTGATCTTGTAATAGTGTCAAAGGAGAAAACAGGGTTGAAAGTATCATGTAGAAATACTGCTACAAGTTGCAAATTCAAAGCCCAGGTACCTCTTGTTTACTTGACATTAGCTGTCTTTTATAGCATTTTATCGTAGATATGTACGCAAAAATTGAAACGTCGAGATTAGATTACTTTTGAAACAATCAAAAACAAATACTTGCAGAGTTATACCAAGGGATTGTTGATAGTGTTGAAACAGGTGAAAGATCAGGTGAAAAAATTGGTCTGAAAAATTGTTTTACCTTCAACATTTATCGACGGACCTAGAGATTGTGCTAAGCGATATATGGATGCAATGGCTTTGGTACAAAGATATGGTAAACTTGATAATTTTTTAGTTATTACATGTAATCCTAATTGGAAAGAAATACATGATGAGTTATAGTTTGTTGGTGAAAGTCATAATAGACCGGATTTATTAGCACAGTATTTAGAGCCAAATTAGCGGAGCTAAAAAATGATTTTTTTAAGAAAGAAATCTTTGGTCCATCGCAGCATATATATCTATATATATATATGTGGTTGAATTTCAGATACGGAGTTTACCCGATGCTCACTTTTTAATAATTTATAAGCATGATTTTAAGATTACTACCCCGGAAGAAGTTGATAAAATTGTGAGTTGTGAAATTCCAAGTAAAGATAGATACCCTTATTTGCATTCTTTTATTTTAAAACATATGATGCATGGTCTGTGTGGATATTTAAATCCAAAAAATGCTTGTATGGTAAATCATTCTTGTAAAAATAAATACCCTAGAGACGTCGTTTTCTCTACTTTAGGCAACAATTCTTACCCGCTATTATAGAGATCGGAAGAATTGTGAGAAGGTCTTAGTTCGAGGTAAACTATTAGACAACAGATGGGTTGTTCCTTATAATCTGCACTTACTAGCTAAGTACAATTGCCACATTAATGTTGAAATATGCTCAACTCTAAATGTTGTAAAATATTTGTACAAATATGTGTACAAAAGTCATGATTGAATTAATTTTTCAATTAACAAATCTAACAATGCCAGTGACGTGAACGATGAAATATCTAGCTACCAATAAGTTAGGTGGGTATCCCCGCCAGAAGCAATATGGCTGATATATGGATTTACTTTGGCTGGAAACATACCAGCAGTAGTTCAGTTAAAATTAAACCTTCAGGATCGTCAATTGGTTGCACTTCGAGACTCGGATGATTTGTCTACAATTATATCCAATGATTTTTTACGACTAACGATGTTAACCGAAATTTTCCATGTGAATGCCATAAATGATAATGTATGGGATGCACTTTCCTATGCACTTTGTTTGGGATGCATCTGTTGGAATATGGTTACCTAGAAAACAAAAACATGTTATCAGTTGAATTGTGTTAGCTATTCCAAATGAAGGTGAACGTTATTACCTGCGTTTGTTATTAAATCACATTAAATGAATAACTTCCTTTGAAAATTTAAAGTTAGTAAATGGCCTCCAAGTTCAGATCTTCCATGAGGCTGCATTTTTGCATGTATTGTTGTTAAATGCGGATACAAACTGTGAATCTTGTATAGCTGAATTAGTTCTTTATCAAATGCCTGTTTCCTTACGTCGTTTGTTTGCTACAATATTAATATTTTGTGCACCTAATGATCCAAAGTTATTATGGTTGAAATTTAAGACTTATATGTTCAAAGATTATGTACAAAAGGAGTTTTCCACTCAAATAGCAGAGATGAAAGCTTTGCGCTCTATTAACAGCATTTTAGAACCACATGGAAAAAATATTAATGCTTATAATTTAGTGCCATTTGATATATGTCTTGGTGAAAGTGAAACTTTAGCTCATTTGATTGAAGAGGAGACAAGATTTTATGTTATGGATGCAAAATAACTTACCCTCATCTATGTTAAATCAAGAACAACAATCAGCATATAATGCAATTTTGGATAAAGTTTTTAGTAATTCTTCTGGAATTTTTCTTATAGAAGGAGCTAGTGGAATTGGAAAAACCTACTTATATAAAGCATTATAATGGCGGTTAGATCAAAACAGTTAATAGTCTTAGCTACTGCCTCTTTAGGTGTAGCTGTATCATAACTACCAGGCGGCTCATTCTAGATTCAAAATTCTTTTGGATATAAATAGTGACACTATCTGCCCTATCAGTAAACAATCACCTTTGGCGTCTCTTTTACAGTTAACAAAATTAATAATTTGGGATGAAGCTCCAATGGTTAGTTGCTATGCTGTAGAAGCTTTAGACGAGATGTTACGAGATATTAATGAATGCAATTTACCCTTTGGTGGAAAGGTCATTGAGATCGGAAGAGCTTTAGACAAATTTGACCTGTTGTTCCCTGTGGTAATAGAGTAGATATAACAAAGGCAAGTTTAGTAACATCTGATTTGTGGCCACTTTTACATTAGTACATAATATGCGTGCACAATTTGATGTTATTTTTTCAAATTTCTTACTTAGCATAGGAAATGGAACTGAAGAAACTCATTCTTGTAGTATGGCTATGTTGTCTTCACATATTATCATAACTCATGATGATGAGATAAATTCATTACAATGTTTAATTGACCATGTTTTTCCAAATATGGAAAACTATGTTGAGAAACTAGATTCAATGATTAATAGTCATTTTAGCTCGAAAAAATGAATACGTTGATCATATTAATAGTCTATTATTAGAGAAACTTCCAGGAGAAAGTTTTGGGTACTTTAGTTATGATGAGACATTAGATAAATTTGAACAAGGTGCTCAGGAAGACTTTTTGAACACTTTAGCTCCAAATGGCATTCCACCACCCGAACTTGTATTGAAAGTAAATTGTCCTGTGATATTACTTTGTAATATTAATCCTTCAGAAGGCCTTTGTAATGGAACAAGATTTATTTGCAAAGGGTTTTATCGTAATGTAATTGATGCAGAAATAACCACTGGCGAATACTGCGGCAAACGGGTGTTTTTACCTCGAATTCTATTTATACCTTTAGAAAGTGGCAGAGGATCGGTTCCTTTCAAGAGAATGCAATTTCCAATCCAACCATGTTTCGCAATGACTATAAATAAAGCTCAAGGGCAAACATTAGATTTCGTTGGCCTTTACTTATCTGAGCCTATATTTACGCATGAACAACTCTACGTTGCTTTATCTAGAGCTAAGAGAAGCTCGGATATAAAAGTTCTAATTAAACCAACAACAATATGCTCATATGTTGTAGAACATGAAAAATGTACCAAAAAAATCATACATCAAGAACTTCTTAAGTTGATACATTCATAGATGACTTTTATTGAATATCACCAATGACATTTCAGTTTCATCATTAATAGCCTTTACTACATAGTTGATTTGGTGGTTTATTTTGGTCACTAGAATTTTTATTTTATTTCAAATCTAATATGATTAATTCTGATGAATGTTTCATTGGTGCTTTAGGATGAGAAATGAATTGAAGAAGGCACCTCCATGCCTATTCCTTGTGACATTACCAATGTAAAACTTAGGACTATAATTCCCGTTGATGCTCATCTCCTAGATGGCGATCTCTTAAAGATAAATCAAGTTCTTCTCTTTTTATATAATGTTCTTTAGAATAACTTGCATTGAGCTCATACTATGATCTTGTTATTCTCATTAATGATCTTGTTTTTGTCCAAATTAGCGGTGTCAACAACCATGGCCGTAAGATATTTTGGAAATGGATTGGCACAAAGAAATTATTGAAGCTTTAGGAATTATAAAATTACGCTTCTCCATTAAACCCAGCCCTTTCTCTCTTTATATTTCCATTAAAGCTCCCAGTTCACAATTGAAAGACAGTGAAGTTATTTTCAGCTTCTGCTTCATCGAAAATTCTATAGAATTATGTTTCTCATCTCAAATTCAGCACAAATCAGAAATTCTGAAAATGGGTTAAAATTGAAGTCATTGTACACAAGAATTTCACCATCCAAGATGGGAATGTCCTTGTGGTAGCAGTCCTCAACCATTGGATCAGAGCTCTAAGGTTTGTTTACTTGCTATTTTTTTTTTTGCTCATCACTTGATTCAAGTAGAAAGTTGACTAAAACATTGTTCATATCAACTTTTTATTTTCTAGAAATACTCTTAGCCCCGGAGTAAGTGCATCGTGTGATCCTTCAGTCTAAGTTACGTTCCTGTAGCCTGCTTGCACCCGTGTTGCAAACAAAATGCTGCATGCATTACTTTTCTCCTGCTTGTTAACTTATTCTTGGGTGAAACTTATGGTAATCCCATAGACATTCAATTGTGACCTTTGGCTTTGCATGAGTTTTCATTTTTTTTTTTTAAAATTTTAAATCTATAGGAATTTCCCCATTTGTACACTGATATCCATTAATTGTAAGTAAATTGTGATTTGAAAAATATGTGAGATTCTTCATCCTAATTAGAGAGGCAATTTCTCGAGTGTCTGCAGCAAACAAATTTTGAACATTCTTCTTAATGTTTTGGCTTATCTATGAAGTCATTTATGGTTGGACCCACCTTTTTTAGCTGGGCACCATATGTTTCCCTATCATTGAGAAGTGTTTTCTTAATTGCATCTCTGAAATAATCACCTATGGTAAATGGTGATTTTGACCTTTGGTCTGAGTATCACTCTGCTCTGGTAGTTTCAATAATACCCCATTGTACTTGTAGGACTTGGAGAAAAACAAGTTGTGGCTGACTGATTAAAACCGTTCATTGGTTGTACATGTATTAGTAGTCGTGCATTTGGAATTTATGAGTTATACTCCGTAATTTATTGCATTAGACAAATACACAATAGTAGAAGGAAAGCTCCAAAATCCCAATAGGAAGAAGCCAAAGACAGCATAAAAGAAAAGGAACACATTTTACATAGCTTTCATATTTTCTTATGCTTCAGCTTCATTTGCTAAACTGATAATAACTTTTAAGTCTAAGCAAATTAATATATTCAATAAACTACTTAAATATGTTATCTTTCTAATTGAATATTTCATTTTAGCAGGAAGTCTTTAACATATTAAAAAATTCCTACAAATTAGTGCTAAAATTATTATATTTGTACTCTAATATTTGTATTGTAAGATATTAATGCCAGCATTCTTTATAGAATGAATAACATGAATTTCTACAGTAAAACCAAACCATTCCTCCATCTTACAATTTATTACCATACGTCTTTTCATTGGACATAAAGGACATACACACCAATTATTGATCAAATTTATGACCACTCATTTTTACCTATCTTCTATAAGCAACTCTGATATTTTATTTTTTCCCTTTATCATATATATTTTAATTTTATATACATTCCTATATAATTCTTTTTTTTCTATATTCTTTTGCATCTAAAGCTTTTACTTTGTATATCTCTGCCTGAACCCTATTGCACTGCATGCTTTTAGTGCCAACTATACTATACTCATCTTTTGTAAGCAAATCTGATTTTACTAACTCTTAAGTCACTTTCTAAGCAAATTAATATATTCCATATACTGATAGCACAGATCAATTAACTTTGCGTATACTTTTGAAAATAACTTTTTCTAGAAAAATGAGACTACCTTCAACTTGTGAGCTGGACAACCTTTGTAAAAATCTCATTCGCTTATGAATCTTTACGCCTCGTCTAGTCAAAATAACATAAACAATTTTAATATAAAAGAAATAATACTTTATGAAAGGAAATTAAGCTTAGGGACTAAATTGAAACACTAAAGTAGTTTAGGGCTGGGACTAAAAAGGTAGATGACAAACTTTAGGGCTGAATTCATAAAACTGAAAGTTAGAGAACTTGTTTAGCTAAATTGAAAACCCTGGGACCAAAATATGTAAATCTGGAACTCTGGAGACTGATTTAAACATAACTAGAGGTTGGGGATTTAGACTGACAAGGCCAAAACTCTTGGGACTGACTCAAAATATACTCATAATCAGGGGATTGAAATCGAACAGAAGGTGTTATGTGCAAAATTTATACTTGAAGGGCATGCCGACCATTGGTGGGAGTCTGTTTGTTGGAATTAAGACGAAGCTGGAACAAAGGAACTTAACTTGGGAGCAATTCAAAACAGATCTAATGGTTTGTAGTGACCCGGAAATTTTTAGAAAATTAATTTTAATAAATAATTTTCGTGGTGCTATGATCTTCCATAGGTACCTGTCATATAGGTTTGCGCCTGGAGTCACTGTATCAGAGCATATACTTGGGTATAAAATGGCACGCCATGAAGCCATTGCCAGAGGGTTCAAGACAAATAATACAAATTCTATTATTCACTTGATATCGACCTTTCCGGAGAACTGGCGCCCCCAGATCTCCCAGTTGCTTGGGGAGTTGAGAAGGCGCCATGGGATGGATGTTGACTACCAGACCTTCTGTGATGAGCTGGTGATGCGGAGAGAGGCACTTGTGCCAATGCATGTCCCCGATCCAGTGCCGGAAGTTGTGGATGAGGAGGTGATAGCGCTAGATGAGAACCACGAGGTATCTGATGCGGAGTCCGGAGTGTACGGACCTTATGAGTATACACCAAGTACACCACTAGGTAGAAGCACCCCTACCTATATCCCTAGTACACTGCCAGCAGGCAATGGGGGAAATGGATGGCTAGATGAATAGAGCAGCGGACAGATAAATGGGAACTACAGTTTATCATAGCATTTATTTAGTTTACAATTTTATTCATTCATTTAAGATATTTTGTACTCTTCGGTTAAAGGATATTCAGTATTAATGAAATAAAGTTTGTCTTATCTTTTGGTGATGAATGGTTTTGCATGTTATATACCGATGCTTGTGTTATGATTAGTTAACAATGGGAATGAACTTGTTTCGGATTCCTGTGTAAAGGAAATGGCACGAGGGAATGCACAAGCCAACCTGATGAGGGATTTGCTCCAAGCAGTGCAAGACCTCAGACAAGCCGCTCCTGCAACTCAAGCTGCCCCACCCCAGTCCATTGTGGAGCAGTTCCATAGATGCAGGCCACCTAGGTTTGATGGTGGCAATGATCCGTTGGCCGCAGAAGAGTGGATAAGGTCTATTGAGAAGATCTTCCGCCACATCTCATGCGCTGATGATCAGAAGGTGTTGTGTATAGAATTCATGCTTGAAGGGCGTGCTGGCTATTGGTGGGAGTCCGCGTGTAGGAGTAGGACGCTGGAGGAGAAAAGGAACCTGACCTGGGAACAGTTCAAGATAGAAATAACAGATAAATATTTCCCACAGGCTCTTCGAGATCATAAGGAGTCCAAGTTCTTGAATTTGAAGCAAGGCAACTTGGACGTTACAGAATGTGAGAGGAAATTTAAGGAGATATCGAGGTATGCCCCCCATTCAATGAGCACTGAAGCCATGAAAGCTCGAAGGTTTGAGAGAGGCTTACGTCCCGATATTGGCCAGATTGTTTGCTCTCACTCATTGCCCACTCACGGGCAGGTGGTGAAGATGGCCCAGAAAATAGCATATTCTGGGGCACATTATGATGGTCCAGGGAGTAAGAGCAATCAGCAGAATCAAGGAAAGAGAAATGGCAAGGGCCGTATCAAGGGCAAAACAGAAATCAGACATCCAACAAGAAGCCAAATACCAGGCCGACTGGTGGATAGAGTTCTAACTCAATTCTGACATGCCCTAACTATAAGAAGCTGCATAGGGGAGAGTGCTTATGGGGCAAAGGAGTATGCTATAGGTGCTGTTAGCCGGGCCATTGCACTGACCAGAAGAAGAATATGCAGCAAGCTAACAAAGGCAAGGCTCGTGTATTTGCCATGACGCACGAGGATGCCATCAATGATGCTGACGTGATAGCAGGTATACTAATTAATCATGGTATTCATGTACATGTCTTGATTTAAATGTTGTGGTGTGCAGTTCTTTAATAGTAATGATATATGTTTACAGGTATACTATCTGTTTATAGTATTCCTGTGTATGTGCTGATAGACTCAGGTGTCATGCATTCTTTTATATCTACCTCATGCCTAGCTAGACTGAAATTGGTAGGAGAGAGAATGGGTAGTTCACTTGAGGTTAGCCTCCCTTCAGGGGGAACTATTAAAACGAATGAGATAGCTAGGACAGTACCGATTGATTTTGACGGACTGATACTGAAGGTAGATCTGAACATAATCGAGATAAAGGACTTTGACATTATATTGGGTATGGATTGGTTAAGCTATAACTGTGCTACCATCATGTGCCATGAGAAAGAAGTGGTGTTTCAGAAAAATGGGGAAGAGGCATTTAGATTCTATGGATCAAAATTCAGAGCAGAGAGGCTGTTGGCAAAAGACAGTTGCCAGGGATATTTGGTTAGCCTTCAGGGTGAGCTAACGACTGAAATCACGTTGGACCATGTACCAGTGGTTTGTGAGTACACAGATGTGTTCCTAGAGGACTTAGCAGGGGTTCCACCGGATAGATCCTCCATAGATTTGGTACCCAAAGCAGCACTAGTGTCTAAAGCTCTGTATCGTATGTCACCTAAAGAGTTGAAGGAATTGAAAGTTCAACTAGAAGAGCTATTGGAGAAGGGTTTCATCAGACCAAGTGTATCCCCTTGGGGAGCACCAGTTCTGTTTGTTAAGAAGAAAGATGGCAGCATGAGAATGTCCATCGACTATCGAGAACTCAACAAATCCGATCTTAAAGAATAAATATCCTCTTCCTAGGATTGAAGACTTATTCGATCAGTTAAGAGGGGAGCAGTATTCTCAAAAATTGATATCAGATCTGGATTTCACCAGTTAAAAATCAAGGCAATTGGCATACCTGGGATGACATTCAGGCCCCGATATGGACACTATGAATTCACTGTGATGCCATTTGGTCTCACGAACGCGCCTGCAGTGTTCATGGATTTGATAAATCGAGTCTTCCACCAGTACCTGGATAAATTCATCATCGTCTTTATTGATGACATACTGGTTTACTCGAAGGATCTGAAACAGCACGAGGAGCACTTGAGGATTGTGCTGGGCACTTTGAGAGCAGAAGAGTTGTACATCGAATTTCGGCTTGAGAGGATTGGGTTCCTAGGTCATGTCGTGACAGCCAAAGGTATTGAAGTCGATCCTTCTAAAGTTGAGGCTGTGACGCACTGGCCCACACCTGCTCATGCCGGAGATGTGAGAAGCTTTATAGGGTTAGCCGGATATTACCAGTCTATTCATTAGGGGTTTCTCTAAGATAGCAGGCCTCAGCTGACGCAGAAGGGTATTAAGTTCCAGTGGACAAACAAGTGTGAACAGAGTTTTCAGGAATTAAAGAAGAGGTTAGTATCAGCTCTAGTATTGACCATTCCCGATGGTGCTGAAGGATTTTTAGATTTACACTGACACGTCAAAACACGGTCTGGGATGCGTTCTAATGTAATATTGGAAGGTGGTTGCCTATACATTGAGACAGTTGAAGGCACACGAGCAGAACTATCCCACTCATGACCTGGAGCTTGCAACAGTAGTGCATGCTCTAAATATATGGCGTCACTACTTGTATGGGAGTAAATGCGAGATATACATGGATCACAAAAGTTTGAAGTATTTCTTTACCCAAAAGGAGCTGAACATGAGGCAACGACGATGGCTGAAATTGGTGAAGGATTATGACTCTACCATTCTTTACCATCCGGGTAAGGCCAATGCCGTGGCTGATGCATTGAGTAGGAAGAATGCCGGACAGCAATCAGTATTAGGTATGATTCAGGACCAGTTGATTCGAGATTTTCAGAATTTAAGGATTGAAGTGCTAAGCCCATCAACCCAAAAGTCGGGTAGGCTAGCAACCTTGGTTGTTAAACCAGACTTAAGAGATCGGATCATAGTGGCCCAGAAGGATGACAAATATATATAGAAGATCAGGTCTGGGGTAGGGACCTCGCGGCAACCAGGATTCAAGATTGCCTCAGACTCAACACTGATGTTTATGGGTCGACTCTGTGTTCCGAACAATGAGCAGATCAGGAACGAAATACTCACAGAAGCTCATTCGGCTCTTTACACAGCGCATCCAGGTGGAACAAAGATGTATCGCAATTTGCGTGATTCCTTCTGGTAGAGGAACATGAACGGAAGTATTGTGAAATTTGTGTCGCGTTGCATGGTCTGTCAGCAAGTCAAAACTGAGCATCAGAGACCTCAGGCTTGTTAAATCCACTGGACATACATGAGTGGAAGTGAGAGAAAATCACGATGGATTTTGTAGTGGGACTTCTAAAGTCAGTTAAGGGTCATGATGCTATATGGGTTATTGTTGACCGACTAACTAAATCGGCTCATTTCTTGCCAGTTCGAATGACCCTCAGTGTGGATCAGTTGGCACAGCTGTATCTCAGGGAGATTGTCCAACTTTATGGGATACCGGTTTTCATTGTATCTGACCGAGATCCAAGGTTCACCTCAAGGTTCATGAAAAGTCTCTAGACTGCCATGGGTACTCGACTGAACTTCAACATTGCGTACCATCGCCAAATAGATGGACAGTCTGAGCACACCATTTAGACCTTGGAGGATATGTTGAGAGCTTGCGTGTTAGATTTGGATAGCAAATGGGATAACTCTCTGTCCTTGATATAGTTTGCCTGTAATAACAGTTATCATGCCTCTATTGGCATGGCCCCATACGAAACATTATATGATAGAAGATGTCGTTCACCAATCTATTGGGATGAGGTCGGTGAAAGGAAATTGTTAGCGCGAGATCTGGTAAGGAAAACGGTTGCACAGATTGAGAAGATTTGGTCCATGATTAAAACAGCTCAAGACAGGTAGAAGAGTTATGCTAATCCGAAAAGAAAGAATGTAGAGTTCCAGATTGGAGATAAGGTATTCCTTAAAGTGGCCCCTATGAAGGGTGTTTTGCGGTTTGGAAAGAAGGGGAAGTTGAGACCACGTTTCATTGGACCATTCGAGATATTGGAAAAGATTGGTAATGTGGCATATAGACTGGCATTGCCACCTGAACTCTCAGTAGTACATGATGTTTTCCATATCTCTCTATTAAAGAAATACATATCTGATCCGAATCATATAGTGAATTATCAGGATATAGAGATTCAGAAAGAATTGTCCTATGGGGAAACCCCAACATGCATATTAGAAAGGAAAGTCCATATCTTCAGGAACCGAGAGGTACCATTAATCAAAGTCCAGTGGGACAGACATAGAAGTAGCTAGGTCACTTGGGAAAAAGAGGAAGAAATTCGAGACAAATACCCAGACCTCATAGATTCAAGTAAGCCAAATTTCGGGGACGAAATTTATTTTAAGGGGGTAAGTTTGTAGCGACCCGAAAATTTTTAGAAAATTAATTTTAATAAATAATTTTCGCGGCGCTATAATCGTGCCAATTTTGAAGCTCGTTGAGTTCGCGCTCGTCTAGTCAGCCGCACTTTAAGAACTTAATTAAATTTATGTTAAAACCATTTTATTCTATTTTAAATCCAAACAAATTCCAAATTTTATATCCAAAGTTTACATATATATACATATATATAGTTTGATTTCAAGTATTTCCAGACATCAAATTTTGGAACTCTTTCACGTCAAATACAATTTCAATTCACAAAAAGAAACCCAATTTTTTACCCTACTCCCGTTCAACAACCAAATTAGAATAAAACACCACCTCCAAGACTATACATTCGTCCCCTAAGCACTCATCTTTCACACAAACTTTTAGCCAAAATTTGGTTCCCTTCCTTGAGTCGAGCACGGGTATGTGTTTTTTTTTTCTCCACGTCCACTGCTGGTTTTCCCCTTAGTCCATACACAGAAATACATACGCACATATACAAGATCGGAAGAGCGTCGTGTAGGCCTCCCACGGCGCCACCACCCGCAACCATCGGCCAACACCCATCGCGCCGAAATTCTGCCGCCATACCAGTGCCAGCCACCCAACCCAAAACATATTGCAAAAACCGAAAAATCGAGCCAAGAACCCTACACCGCGACTGCCCCCATTCCTCAAACCACTTCTGCTCGACCGAACACCACAACCACGAACCCAAATTAAAACCTCAAGCGTGACCCCTCTGTTCGGTCGAACCCATCACCGGAACCGCGACCGTCTTGGTGAGCTCAACCTCCACGGCTCCCTCTAGGTCCTCTAAGTCGATCGAAATTTCAAACACAAAGGTCGCCCCTGCCACCTACTCCGCGAACCCAACTCTCGGTTGACTCTCCAAACCGGTAGTCGGACCTGACTGGGGCTACCTGCCAGCCCCCACTCGCGACCTAAATCCCGAGTCCAAGCCCCTTGGCCAATAGCGATTACCAGTCGCGTTCCTCTCTACCGACCAAGACCACGATCAAACCCAGTCCCCACCACGTATCGTTCACCCTCCTACCAGAATCCCGTTCGCCAGCGTAGAATGTGTTTGCACACACGCACACTCGGCCAATCCTCTATTCTTGATTCCAAATTTGTGTCTGCCGATTTTTGGATTTAGAAATAGGGGTTATATGTTATTAAATTAATTTTGGACGAAAAGTCCCTCAAGTTCTAGATTTGATTATTTCGGCCTCGAAGTTTTAGCCTTGTCAAAAAGGGTTTCAAATGTTCTGATCGTAGATTTCTGCCCTAAAGTTTAGCATCTAGTCCTTTTTAGTCCCAGCCCTAAACTATTTCAAAGTTTTGATTTAGTCCTTAAAGTTTATTTTCCTTTTTACAAACTATTATTTCTTTCGTACTGAAATAATTTATTTTATTTTGACTAGACGAGGCGTGAAGATTCAAAGGCGAGTAAGATTTTTACGAAAGTTGCCCAGCTCACAAGTTTAAGGTAGTCTCATTTTTCTAGAAAAAGTTATTTTCAAAAGTATACGCAAAATTAATTGATCTGTGCTATCAGTATGCATGTGAATATGTGATTTATATGTTTATTCTATACATGAGCTTATCTGCTTTATGCTTAAGACGAGACAAGACGAGACGAGACGAGAATATTTATGAGATGCATGCAATACCTGATTACTATGCGCTAGTATTTACTTGCTTTGTAGCATGATACGAGAGTCGGAAACCTTCATTTGCCATACAATGCTTGTTTTCGAATAAAGAATTATTTTGAGATATTCATGAAATTGCATGTTTATATGTAAATTTGTGGTATAAGTTAATTAATTTGCGCTGAGACTACTGAGTATTTCTTTGAAATACTCATCCTTTTAAATTACAACATTTTGCAGGTTCAGAATCAGAGGAGAGGTGCTGAGCAGTGGTGGCATCAAATTTAGAATTTATCTTGGAATAAATTAAATTTTTTTTCCTAGTGAATATTTTTAAATTCCTTATTCTTTGGCATTAATAAGTTCTTTTTCCCAGGATATTATTTTTCGAGTTCATTTTCCGCATATTTTTACCCGCTGTTAATTACGTATTTTAAAAAAGAAAGAAAATATTGTTAACGTCTCGTGTGCTCAGAATTCAGGGTGTTATATGGATAAATACTTCCCACAAGCTCTTCGGGAGCATAAAGAGATTGAGTTCTTAAATTTGAAGCTGGGCAACCTGGATGTCACTGAATATGAAAGGAAGTTTGAGGAGATGTTTCAGTATGCCCTACACTTGGTGAGCACTGAGGCTATGAAAGCTCAGAGGTTTGAGAGGGGCTTAAGCCCAAACATTGGCCGGATCGTTTACTTTCACACATTGCCTACGTATGGGCAAGTAGTAAAGATGGATCAGAAATTAGATCATTCAAAGGCACAGTATAATGGTCCAAGGAGTAAGAGCAATCAGCAGAATCAGGGTAAAAAGAAGTGGCAAGGGCCGAGTCAAGGGTAGAATAGGAACCAGGCATCCAACAAGAGGCAAAATACATGGTTGACTCATGGACAGACTGGTAACACAATCCCATCACGCCCTAACTGCAAGAAGCTGCATAGGAAAGAATGCCTATG
>CAVNYN010277278.1:0-16064 GCA_963692815.1 Nyctanthes arbor-tristis
TGTAATAATATATATAAATAAGCAAAGATATTAAAAGGAATTAGCTTTTTTTTTTTTAAACAAAAACACGAGGCTCACATACATGGCACAAAAATACCACACGCCTCCTAACAAAACCATGGTAATTTAATTATCAAATATTCAATAGTCAGTTAATAAGTTGTCTCATATTCAAAATTTTTAATTTTGACTAATCAATATTTATTTCTCACAGTACCATGTTTCAAATAAAATAAATGATTTTCATAGTTAACATATAAATGTAATTGAAGAAAATACTTATATTTCCTTGAAGATAAATAATTAGATATGCGCCTGATTGTATTCACCTAATTAATCATTTGTTTTATTTAATTCCACTAATCATCACTTATAATTTCCATTTAGCAAGGTCCGCTCAATATTAATATTAGATTCCCGAAATCATACTTTGATGAGATTAATTAAGCAGAATCAGATGATTTAACTCTTTATTTAAGAGCAATGAATTCGTCTCTCAATCCGCATTCTACTAATTTACTTTTCTTCGGTTGCCAATATGCAGAGCATATTGACCGAGTGTTGATTCAGTCTAACCTATAGCACATCTATGTTTCTAAGAATTGCTTCATGCCCGAACCACTCTAAACAGGTTTAGACGAATCATATGTTAGTCATGTGGAAACTGAATTCTCTAGCACAGTGATGCTATAAAATTAAGTTCACACGATAAGCTAGTCCAATATATTTTTCCCAAAATA
Organism: Nyctanthes arbor-tristis; assembly: GCA_963692815.1. Taxonomy (NCBI): domain Eukaryota; kingdom Viridiplantae; phylum Streptophyta; class Magnoliopsida; order Lamiales; family Oleaceae; genus Nyctanthes; species Nyctanthes arbor-tristis. The sequence goes on from CAVNYN010277278.1 coordinate 741, forward strand.
TATAAATGTTATTACTCATAATTTCCTCACAATTTCCACCAATATCAAGATAAATTGCCTACTAAATTGAGTTATATTAATGATTACAATTGCAGCATGATGAAATAAAGTGTCAACTTATATTCTCAACTCAAGACTAACATTTCTAGTTGAAATATAAGACGTATTTCCCATACTTATCGAAAATTACACATCTCGTTATTATTTCAACCCTTCGTCATTACTCAAATATCATGAATTTGCTTATAGAAAACTAACATCACATTTATTCAATAAATAAATAATTATTTATTTGTAATTTGTCACTGTCCTAACATTTTAGTGGACACATATCCTAACAATATCTTATTCTTCATGTCTTCCAAAGGTGAGATGCTATCATTATCATTTTCTTTCCTCTACCATAAGCAAGGTTTAATTGAAAGAGGGATAAAACATCTCGATATTATTTCAAAGTGATGGCCCTTCGTCACTACTCTTTGCTTATAGAAAACAAACATCACATTTATTCAATAAATAAATAAATAATTATTTATTTGTAATTCAGTCACTAACCTAACATTTTATTGGACACATATCCTAATAATATCTTATTCTTCATGTCTTCCAAAGTTAAAATGCTATCATTATCATTTTCTTTCCTATACCATCAGCAAGGTTTCATTGAATTTCAAAGCGATGGCCCTTTGTCACTACTCAAATATCATAAATTTGCTCATAGAAAACAAACATCACATTTATTCAATAAATAAATAATTATTTATTTGTAATTCGGTCAATGTCCTAACATTTTATTGGACACCTATCCTAATAATATCTTATTCTTCATGTCTTCCAAAGGTAAGATGCTATCATTCTCATTTTCTTTCCTCTACCATAAGCAAGGTTTAATTGAAAGAGGGATAAGAGTCGCGCAAAGAATGAAATTAAGCTATGGCCAAGTTCATGTTTTTACTTGGAAAACCAAGAAGTCCTCTTGTGAGTCTTGCCCTCTTCTCTTGTGAAGAATAAGCAAGTACCACGTTCATCTCACAGAGATGGTCCAATTTCAATTTTTATAAATATAAAAAAAGAGTGCAATTAATAGTGTTGAAAATGTAAAATTTAATATTATTTTCCTAATATCCCTTTTCATTCATTAAATATTACGCTTTAATTAATATTATTTTATTGATTACAATGCACATTAAGTAGAGATATAAAAGAAAATTAATCTTCTAAGTATTTTTTTAATAGGAAAGATTTTGAGACGGGTGAAAAAGGAAAATTAGACCATCTTTGTGGGACAGAAGTAGTATCTTTAATATTTTTTTTTAATATTACAAGAGAAGTGTAGAGGAGTGGAATTGAACCCTGGTAGAGGGTATGAGAAACCAACTGAGATACATCTGACCACATGGGTTTAGGAAAGTGAGCTTTTCATCTTTTATTCAACTTCTTATTCTTCTTTAACTCCTACGAGGTCTAAATAGAAGTAAAGATTGCATTTGTACTATAAAGTTTGAAGAAAACTGATTTTGTAATATTTTTGGAAAAAGGAGGCGTATGGTAAAGTGTTCATACTTTCTGAAAAAGTATAATCACTTTCGTCAAAGAATTTGAAAAATGTTAGAAAAGCATCTGCACTTTCTAAAAAAGTGCAAGCACTTACATAATAGAATTTCAAAGAGTGTTTACACTTCTCAGAAAGTTGTTTGAACTTCTAAAAGAGTGTAAACACTTTAATAACTAAATATGAAAAACTTCTAATTTCATTAATGTTTGTGATTATGATAGGATGATAGAATTATTCTCCGGTATCTACAAGTAAATACACCCTTCTTATGTGCTTCAATGTAAATTTTCAATGTCTAGCACACAAATATCATGAGAATATTACGAGTTTAGAATTAAGTCCCTTTGCACATAAAAAGTGACTACAAGTTTGGCAAATGCTACAAGTTATATATTTTGAATAAAAGTTGTGCGCATGCTACAAGTTATATGTTATGAATACAAGTTGTACACATACTACACGTTATATACTTCGAATACAAGTTGTGCACATGTTACAAGTGACAAGTTTAGCTCTTTATCATACTAGGATTTGCTTAATGATTCTAAGGCAGGGAGATAAAATGTTATGTGTTCTATAATGCCTAAAGCTATACTAGAGGTCAAGTATGGCTAATGATGGATGATAATAGCACGACCAGTTTAATGATTCCAAGTCGGGGATATAACGACAAATGCTTGGTAATGCCTAAAACTCTATTAGAGGTCAAGCAGAGCTAATGATGGATTATCCCTTTGATATGAATATGACCAATTATTGTGAATCTCATGTCTTAAGCACTCCAGGTAAATTTTTTGGCATATAAATAGCCAACTCTGCCATGTATCTCTGCTGTGATTTTAAAAGAAAAACTACATTTGTATATGTTGCTTATTGAGTTTTATATTCATATTTTTCAAACTTGTATATGGTTAGAATCGCAATCTAACCACGAACTCGCGAGATTAGAAGACAATTTCGGATTTAGTATGATGCTTTTACACGAATGGAATATGTATGAGTTATGGTTTGTAAGGAACAAGAAAAAATTACAGTACTTTCCCTTCTGAAAGCTTGTGTCTTTAAGAAAAGTATCAAATGCTTTGTTTAAAATGACATTTTTCTCTAAGCCAAAGTAAGTTTATGTTTGGACTAGAGTACAGTTTAGAAATTAGGATATCACAGTTTGAATTGAAAAAAGTAAAAATACTGTTACCCCAAAAAGTAATTTCCACCCAAAAAAAAAAAAAAAAAAGAAAGTTTGTGGCTTCGTGTTATAGGAACGTGTAAGAATTTTTTTTTTTAAAAAATAAAGTACGGACACATTTTGGAAATAAAAACTTATTGATAGGAACATAAGTACCATGCTAACAAATCATTTAACATATACATAATCATCAGCCCACAAACCAATATAAATAAATAATTATCTAATGGATAGAATCAAAAAAAAAAGTACAAATTTAAAATAAAATCAATCCCAAAGGAACTGAATATAAAACAAACTATTAGGAATCGGTGATCAATGTAATTTGGCAGACATTACCCGGTTTGAGAAAGAGGTGGTGGAGGGGTTGTGGTAGATCCCTGGCAGAGGAAAGGCAAACGGAAATTGATGAGCAAAAGGTCGATAATGTGGTACAGGACAAGGCATTGGCTTATTTAGATCATTGAGACAATTGGACATGAAAGCGTCACATGTGTGACTTCAAACGGCCTTAACTTTTGCGTACGGTGTCTGATTTTCGTTCATAATACAATTTTGGAAAGCTTTACCATTATGTTTGACAGATTTTGGGCATTTGAGGTCGTTTAGAGGGTCAAAACTGTTTTTTTCTTTGTTTTTTTTTTTTGTATTTTCGTTATTTACTTTATGAGTCTGGTCCACTAAGGGACTATTGGCCCATCTAATTGCTCTATTTATTTCGTCTTGTAGAGTTTTTCCCAGTTTTTCCCTTGATTGACTTCGAACAAATAACGAGTGTTATTTTCGAGTTGCAATCCAATTTTTGAGTTGAGTGCGTTGTAGATTGTGTTCTAAAAAATGAGTTTGGTCTTAGGGCAAAGGACACAAATAAAATTGACAGTGACATCGAATAAAATGACATACGAAAACTTGAAATGAAGGAGAGAGACGCCATTATAGAATTTCTAATTCAAAAAGGAAAAAATAAAAAATAGAAACAAAATAATAATTATGACGTCACCAGTTATCCATTTCCATTAATTTATAATCTATATATATATATATATTCTTAAAAAGAGAGAAGAATTTTCCTATCATTTTCTTACGGTGCCTGTAGGCACTATGTAATTCCGGTACATGGTTTTCCCCATTTTTTATTTTCATTTCCACCTGGTTTTGTTTCCACATTTAGACCGATTGTGGTTTGTTCAATAAATTCTGCCCCAATTATCATTTTCCCCCCTTATCTCCTAGACAAGATCTTCTTCAATCTCGCTTCTTTATCTCCCAATCTCCGCGACTTCCTATATCCTGGACTTCTTGATTTTCCTTCCATAAATGAGGCGATCATATTGTTACCTAATCAATCAATACGAGATTTTTGAGATTTGAATTGAAATGCAATGTTTTCTTTGGATTTTTGTTAATAGTGCTTTGTCTATCGATGCCAGAGCCAGATCGAGACATTTAAATCTGTATTATCTCAAGTTCTTATCTAGTTGTTGATCGTGGGATCCTTTTTATGTCAGTTTGAAGAATTCTTCTTGCTTTACACACACACACATATTGGTTTTTGAAGTTCAACAAGGGCTATGTGGAGGTGGAGTCTCGCCATTGGAAAAAAAACTAGGAAAATGCTAGACAAATGTTTCGATTAATTTTGGTTAATTTCTTTTACTAATTATTACTTTGTGTGCTTATCATTGATCTATGTTAAAGTTTAGTTTTTCTTGATTTACTATTAATCTATCACGAGGTGGATTTTGCAGGGGCAATCTCACAATTTTTTGCTAAAAAATTGACATTTTTTTCGACATGCACTAACCATTTTTTTCAACATTTTGACCACTCGGCGTCTTTGACTTGCAATGTATTGTACGTCAAGACAAATAAGAATCTATTGCCAAACTTACCATAGACGAGTTGATTGACAGTGCTGATAGGCTTACGATATTATTATTTTTCTATGCCTTTCTTTTTAATTTTTCAGTTATTTATGATTTTTGAAGTATTTTATATTGTGGACAACATTTTCCATGCAACGTATGAGTGAAAATTGTTGTTTGTGATTTTTTTTTTCCTATTGTTAAAACATTCCCAGAATCACCAAAGTAAAGCCTAGTGTTTGAACCCCATAATCGATCCCCACAGTTTGTAACTGCAAAAAAAAAAAAATAATAATAAATAATAATAATAATAAATAAAGGGAAGCAATAAATAACACCAACATGTTCAACTCTCCTAAGAGAGGCCCGGAGTTCACCACAAAAGCTACATCTCCGGTCAAGGCTCCACCAAGGCAGAGAATCCTCTATCCACTAAGCAACCACCACAAATCGTGCAAGCACAAGGTTGTCCTCTCATTACAGACCCTATAACGTTAGCCCACAAAGGAATACAACCCAGTTTCACTACAGATTCGCTTAATGAATTACAAGGAAAGAAACGCTAGCTAATAACAGAGATAGAAAGACAGAGACGGGTTATGGCAAAGGCGGCGGAGGTTAACCCAAAAATGAACTAGCAACAGCGTTTAAATATGTGGAAATGGACGGTCAGATCTAACATGAGATCAAGGGCTAACAATGAGTACAAAGGGCTGGACCTTAATGTACTTGGGCTAGGCTAAAACAAATGGGCCTAACACATTTAGGTCGTCCTATTACAACATTCTCCACCTTGAGCTAAATGTGGTAGTCACTCAGTTTCTAAGGGTACTCAAATTTTGGTTTCCTTGCCTCCAAGCACCTGCAAAACAAACAAGACAAATTCAGTTTCTTTTCAAGTCAGAAAAGGAAAAGTCACAAAGAAGAAAATTATAAAAAAAAAGGAAAAAAGAAGAATTAAGTTAAGTTTTATAACCCCAAACCGGAGAAAGGTTATCAAACTAGACCTGAAGTATCTAATCTCCATCAATGTTCAACATTGATAAATAATACTGAAATTTTCCAACTGTCAGAGGTTTGGTACTCATATCAGAGGAGTTAAACTATATAGCAATTTTATCAAGATTAAGCTCACTTTTTGCCACAATGTCTCTGATAAAATGCAATTTAATATCAATGTGTTTTGTCTTGTCATGGAACACAGGATTTTTACACAATTGAGTGACAGCCTAAGTGTCAGAATATACAGTCACAACCCCTTGATTAAAGCTTAATTCATTCAAAATCCTTTCAGCCACAAGGTCTCTATCATGGCCTCAATGACAGCCACATATTCAGATTCAGCTGTGGACAAGGCCACAATATGTTGCAACTGGGATTTGCAACGGAAACAAGCATCACATACAGTAAACAAATAGGAAGTAGTTGACTTTCTATTATCCCTATCTTTTGCAAAATTTGCATCCACATAACCTTTAAGTTTAATGCCCTATGTACTATGTCTAAACATAAGCCCCTTTTCAACAGTATTTTTCAAATACCTCAGAAGCCATTTCAATGCTTCCTAATGTTGCTTACCAAGGTTAGACATAAATCTACTCAGCACACTCACAACTTATGCAATATCAGGTCTGGTGCAGACCATGAGAAACATAACAGATCCCCTCGCATTAGCATACGGCACATATTTCACATATTAAATTTCAGCCTTAGTACTGGGACACTAATCCATGCTGAGTATAAATTGGTTACACAGGGGCACATTAACAGGTTTTGCATTAAGCATGGAAAAATTTTCAAGAATTTTATACACATGTTGTTCTTGTTCGAGGACAGGAACACCCTTCTTTCTATCTCTCACACTATGCATGCCAAGGATCTTTTTAGCATCACCCAAGAATTTTATGTCAAATTCAGCAATGAGAGAATTTATAACATGTTCAATTAAGCCAATGCCAGCACTAATCACAAGCATATTATCCACATAAAAGAGTAATTAGACAAAAGCCTTAAAGGACTCATCAAATTTAAAATAAAGGCAATAGTCGTACAAACTTCTCCTAAATGCAAGTTTGGTCATAAAAGCATCAAATCTTTTGTTCTATTGCCTGGATAACTGTTTTGAACCATACAAAGCCTTTTTTTAACATGCATACATGATCAGGATACAAATTATCAATAAAACCGACAGGTTGATGCATGTAAATTGTCTCATCTAAGTTACCATGCAAAAATGCAGTTTTAACATCCAATTGTTTCATTTCAAGATTATATTGAGCAACTAAAGCAAATATAATTCAAACAATTGTATATTTAACCACAAAAGCAAAAATTTCAGTAGTCAACTCTCTCTTTTTGTGTAAACCTATTTGCAACCAATCTGGCCTTAAATCTGACAGGGCTAGATTGATTGTCACCTTCTTTTACCTTGTAAAGCCATTTACAGTCCACAATAGACTTCTCTTTAGGTTTAGGAACCAAGATCCAAGTTTTTTTTTTTTTTTGCAGCAACGAAGACATTCCCTCATTCATAGCAGTAACCCGAGCCTTTGAGTCTTTGAATTAACAGCTTCATCGTATGATTTAGGTTCATTACAAACCAATGTCTTAAACACATTAAAACTCATAGAAGCAATATATTGATTTAAATATCAAGGAGCCCTTCTTTCCCTTCTTCTCTATCTCTAATAAGTTGATAATTAGATGGATTTTCAGACTCATTAACATAATCAGACTCCTGATCAGACTCAGCTCATTCATTAAGATTAGACTCATGGGAAGTAGGTTGATCATACTGTTGGAAGGTTCAGTGACATGTATGTTGTCTTCATTCAAGGGCAACTCCACCTCAATAGAAGCACCCTCTGAATGATTAGACATTTTATTGTTAGGCTAAAGCTCACTTAAATAAGGCATATCATTTTCATTAAAAATCACATCCCTACTAATTAAAGTTTTGAAACCAAGATGGTTTTTAATCCATAGTCTATAGCCCTTTACCCTTTCTAGATACCCAAGAAAGACACATTTTTTGAGATATGGGGTCTAACTTATCCAATTTTTGGTGGGCATAGGTAGCACAACCAAATCCTCTTAATTGAGAGTACTCAGTTTGCCTACCTATCCACACATTTCAAGAACTTTTCCCCCAGAGAAACAGATGGTGATCTGTTGATCAAATAAGCTACAGTAACTGTAGTTTTCCCTCAAAAGTGTTTTGAAAGACCAGATGTACTCAACATGCACCTAACTTTTTCTAAAATAGTTCTATTCATTCTTTCAGCAACCCAATTGTGCTAAAGGGTATGGGCTATATCTGTCTCTTTATCCCATTTTGATTACAAAAATCATCAAAATTTTTATTGCAGAATTCCAAACCATTATCAGTTCTCAAATATTTCAATTTCTAATTAGTTTGGTTTTCAACAAGAACTTTCCAACTTTTAAACTTTTCATAAGCATCATATTTTTTTTTTCAGCAATAAAATCCACACTTTTCTAGAAAAATCATCTATTATAGATATGAAGTACTTATTTCTTCCATGTGTATGTGTGCTAGATGAACCCCACAGATAAGTATGCACATGCTCTGAAATAGATGAGATATTTTGCAATCCAGTTGAAAAAGAGACTTTATGTTGTTTTCCTAAGATACAAGTTTCACAAAAGCTGATTTTTGAAACACTATCTTTTCCAAAACTACCTTGTTTACTAAGAAGGTTGAGACCTCTTTCACTCATACGAGCCAGCCTTCTATGCCACGATAAAGTAGCATCAAAATTAACAGTGTTAGCCACTGTAGCTAGAGAGGGTTTAGAATTAGCATTACTTACATAAAGACCAGCTCATTTGGGACTTTTAAAAGCAAGCATAGCACCTTTAAAGACCTTAAGAAAACCACCCCCAAAACAACCGGTGAAACCATGATCTTTGAAAGTGATATAGAGATTATGTTGGTTCCAAGGTCAGGGACATGCCAAATATTTTTCAGAGTGTAGACATAACCAGAATCAAACGTCAAAGTTATATTCCCCAAACCATCCACACTACAAACTTGTTTATTGGCAACTGTCATACCCTGATTAACTATTTTGTAGTTATGAAACAATTCTTTAACAGGAGACATGTTAAGAGTATACCTAGAGTCCAGAAGCCATTCAAATTTGTTAATAGATTTGGATACCAAATTCACAACTGAATCTTTATCATCGCCCTCAAATATCACATAGACATCACCCAGATTATCATTAGAAGATGAGGCAAGATTGGATTGATTTGAGGAATTTCCTTAATTGTTATTTCCTTTATTAATGGGGCATTCTTTAATGTAATGGCTTACTTCGTAACATCTATAGCAATTCCTTTGTTTAGCCTTTGATTTTGATCTGGTTTTAGACTTTCCCTTTTTCTTATAATTTTGATTTCCCCCATTTCCTTGTTTATTTTGATGATTGTTCCTAGTCTGTGGTCTTCCTCTGATCAACATACTTTCACCATAGTTCTTCTCATTTTTAAGTTCAAGTTCCTTACTTCTAAGAACATTCATCACAGTGTCGACCCTTATCTCATCTCTGTCATACTTAATAATTGTCTTAACTTCCTCATAAGAATCAGGTATAGCATTCAAAAGCACAATAGCAGTATATTCATCAACACTTTTGTCCCAATAGCCTTTAATATCTTGAATCAATTTATTAAAGTGGAATCAATTTTAAAACTAAAGAATTTTTCTAACATAAACTTTTTGTTAGACAGTGAAGTTTCCACATAAATTTTAGTAAGTTTATTCCACAAAGATTTAGTATCCTTTTGCTTACCAACATTATGCAAAACAAAATCAGATAAGTTCAAGACTATTGAAGGATAAGCTAATTCATCCATTTCAGCAATTCTTTTAGGAGTTTCAGTATCAGCCCAAGAGTTATCGTGTGCTCTTCCGATCTCTGTTGAACCAAAATACAATGCATTTTCTATTGCTAAATGGAGAAATCAGATTTCCCATCAAAAGGCATAAGATGAAAGCTAGCAAAAGACATCACAAATATGGAACAGAAATCAATTAGAGCAGTATGTAGGCAGACAGCAGGAGAAAACGCAAGCACACAATAGCAACTCAAATAAATCAGGGATAAGGGAGGGTAGAGGGAAAAACAAGAAAGGCCCTCCCCAGGAAAGTCTCAGGATTCTTTGCAACTCATTGATCCTAGGTCAAGAGACTGTGTTTTCCCAGAGAGTCGAATGTATGTAAAAACCAGTAGTAGAAAGATAAAAATGATATATCTTTCAAACAAACATAAACCAAAAGCCCATACACAGAATCACATAGAAGATTGAGATATGTAATTACAAAAATACAGATCAACTCACAGTACGACTCAAATACTTGGTTAGGGTTTCAACAACAGTCGCAGAATGCAATTGCAAGGCAACACCACTTAAACCTAAAATGCTCTGATACCATTTGTTGTTACGACGTCCCCAAAATCACCGAAGTAAAGCCCAGTGTTTGAACCCCATAATCAATCCCCACGGTTTGTAATTGTAGAGAAAAATAAAAGGAAGCAATAAATAACACCAATATGTTCGCCTCTCCTAAGAGATGTCCAAAGTTCACCACAAAGGCTACGTCTCCAGTTGAGGCTCCACCAAGGCAGAGAATCCTCTATCCACTAAGCAACCACCACAAATTGTGCAAGCACAAAGTTGTCCCCTTATTACATACCCTATAACGTTAACCCACAAAGGAATGCAACCTAGCGTCACTACAGATCCGCTTAATGAATTACAAGGGAAGAACACACAGTGAAACTGCTAATAATAGAGAGAGAAAGACAGAGACGGGTCATGGCAAAGGGGTCAGTCAGATATAACATGAGATCAACGGCTGACAATCAATACAAAATGTCGGACCTTAATGTACTTAGCTGGGCTAAAACAAATGGGCCTAACACATTTGTTTCACCCTATTACAACACTTCCAAATGTAAATAAAAGATGCTCGGTAAATACAAAGGGTTTGCGGTTCAAAAAAAAAAAAAATTTTGGTACTCTAGAGATATCATACCCCACCTTATTTGACAAATCAATAACTAAGATACAAGTGGCCCAATTTACTGTTAAAGTAGACCCTTTAAACAGAGCCTGAAAGGTTTTTAGTGCATTAGATCTACACTTTTGTGACGATAGTGGGGTGAATTTTTACATGGGTTCTAAATAGTTCTATTAGAGTTTTGATTGTATTTTTCTTTTTTGTTTTTTTTTGCTTCATTTTTTTTATAAAAAAATATTCTCCCTTCATTTAATACATACATTAAAATGAAGAGTTAAGAGTAATTGAAAAATGTTGGCGCGAGGCTTTCACTTGGCAGGGTTGGATATACTATTTGCATTTGGGTGATTAATATATATGGAGATAATAACTAACGAATTATTTAATTATTATTGTTATTAGTAATTGGGAATTCTTTTTATCAATCATAAATTGGGTGAGTGTGATATGTTAACAAATTGTCAAATTAAATAAATTCAGAAAAATAGTGGTTGATATTTAGTTTGTTATAGAGGGTTCGTAATATTACTTTTGCCTCAATTTTACTTCCATATTTATCACTTCATTTTTTACTAGAACAATTAAGCTATGGTTTATTATTATTACTGGTATTATTATTATTATTATTATTATTATTTGATTCAAGAAGAGATATGGGAGGGCAGGGAAATTAAGGTAGGGATAGATGTGGCTCGAACTCGAAACTTCCTATCCGAAACTTGTGACTCCAATTACTACGCCACAATTCGAACACACACAAGCTACTAATTGATTATTTTATGCAACGATGTAGTTTTTTTTTTTTTTTGTTAAATGGCTAAACTCTTTTTCTTTTTTCTTTCTTTTTTGAGAAATAATATATGAATGACGATAAAATTATATCATCTTAGGCATATTGAAGGTATAGTTCTTTGTCTTTTTTACAAAATAGAGAAAAAAAAATAGGTGTGAACAGACATAGATATTTACAAATTAATTAGTCTAAATTTGTTTTATTACTATCTATATGTTGGGAAGAAAAAATTATAATTTCAACGAAATCTCCTAACACATAATTAGGCAATAGGCATAGACCAATGGGGAAGAACATTTATTGCTACAAGTCTACAACTTTTGATCAGTGTAAACCACAACTTGTTAGACTATAGAGGGAAAAAAAATTGTGGTTGAAAATTTAATGCTTGATGCAATACATTTCCATCACATTTGGCATTTTTATGTTATTTAAATTTAAAAATTCTATTATTTGTAACATTATACCTTTTTATTAGTAGTCTTCCCGTGCATCGCACGGGTGATATACTAGTATTAGTCATATAATATATAATACAACAGTTTTTAATTGGATTCGAATTCTCAATTGTAATTTTTCTGCTTTTTTGTTGACATCATAATGATGTTGCACAATAATTTGGATTCAATTGGTGCCCGAATTGGTTTTCAATTGGTTTTATTTTTCAAGTTTTAAAATTTAAATTTTTCTTATTTAGCTATTCATCACGAGTTTTCAATAATTTATATTATTTTATTAGTTTTTTATATTCCTTTTTTATTTTAGTTTCCTCATTTCTATTTTTTCTGTATTTATATATAATTATGAGTTTTTACAATTTTTTATTATCCGCTACCGATGTAAATTTAACGGCAAGTAACTATTCAATTTCTTATGAATTAGTATTTTTTATAATTATTCTTCCCGTTACTGAATTATTTGAAAATGAGTGCATTATAAACTAATTGTATGATATTATCTTTATTTATTTATTTACTTATTATTATGTTTGTTTGATTTTCAAAATTTCCTTTACAGAGTCCTTGATAATATCGAAACTAAAATTTATTTCAAAATAACTTGGAAACATATTTCAAAATAACTTATATTATAAATGAAAAATTAGGTCAGAATGATTTGGTTCAAATCAACTGATTTATTTATTTTTCTTTTTTGTACAATAAAAATCCATTTATTTGCGTCACGCCAACAACTAAAGACACGTAATGTAATTCTGTTATAATAATATATGGCTAAAATTTATTTTCTTGATATCTATTATATAACTTGAAAATCTTTGTGACTATTTTTTTAATCTTTGTTTCTATATCATTTATGTTACAACGATTAGGTAGTAGAGGATGTAAATAATTTATTTTTTAATTTTTTTCTCCATAGATGTGAAGCCTTCAAAATATCAACTGAATTCATGTTGTTATTTCATTTTATTTAATTATTGACCATTTATTGTTTCTTGCAATTTATGAAATGAATTTTTTTATATGAAATATTGAGAATTTATCTCCCCGTACAACGTACCGGTTGAATATTAATTGATCGATATTTTTATTTGACGAAGACAATAATGAATTTTAGCAAAAATTTTGTGAACAAAGAAACAAGAAATCCACAAGAAGAAAATAAACTACAAAAAAAAAAAAAATTAGCCCCTCAATTGCGAATATCTGATCTTATTTTCCTTTTTAAGATGTACCACATCTATGGTCTTCTTTATATTAAAAAGTCTAACTTATATTTCTTTACAAATATATCCATATTTAACATTTTAATTATAATTATTAATTTTGAATTTTACTCATAGAAAGGTTACGTCAAGAGAGTACTTTTTCATGAGTATGGAAATTTTTATCTGAACGGATATCGAGTGAGTACGGGAATGTACACGCCTGATACATATTATTAGACTGTTAACTAATGATATTAAATAAGTTAGATGATTTAAAAGTGAAATATAGTAAAATATTAATTGAGTATATAAGCATGTAACTATTAATATAGTATTAATAAAACATTAATTTAATCAGTTAAATACTAAATTAAAACTGTATATTTATTATTTTTGTTATGCAAATCCGATAATGTGTATTTGTCTAATATTTTATTATTCATTATTATTGAAGTTTTTTAAAAATTAGCTTTTCCGTACAACGCACGAGTGAGAGACTAAACTTATAGTTACAATAGTTCATTGTAGTATGATTGTTTATAGCGATGGAAATAGGGCGGGTTAGCTATACTCTAGACCCGCCCCATGAGTCTTGAAGTCACCCGCCCCAAACCTACAAATTCATATGGCGGGTCAAGACAAGTCGGGTCATGAGAGGGGTTGGGACGCCACCATGACCCACAAAAGGACTAATGAATTTTTTTCATCTTTCAATTAATGTTATGTGTAATGTATTATTAATTAATGAACGTAAAATAAAGTAAAACTTTTATTTAGAATTTTAAAGTTCTCAACATTAACTAATATAATAATATGATTCTTTCAATTTGACAGAAAAATCATTTCAAAAAAATAATATAATAAAAAAATAAAAATAAACTACCACAGATTTAATGTCGATTAGTCAAATTGCTATCTCTAATAATTTCTACACCTTTTTCTAAATAAATGTATTAAAAAATAAAAAAATGCCTGGGGTCACGGGTCTATGGTATGAGTCCAACTTGACTCGCACCAACTCTAGACTCACGGCAGGTCAGATAATATTGCCTCATACCCCTTCTTTTACGCCGATTAGGCGTGATGAGTCAATCATATTAGAGGCATGTCTCCATGGGTTTATAGATTGATAAGTCAAATTGTCATCTCTAATTATTTGACTGTTAATTATTACAACTTTATATAGGTTGAACGTGTGAATTTGTACGACGAGTTTGGAGGAGACCAGAATTATGAACTCAAGCATTTTACTACAAATATTCTATGGTAAATTGAAATTCGCATATCAATTTGTAATTTTATACCATACAACTGGTATATTGTACTTTATTTATAAAATGATGTCCACACTCACACGTCAATTTTGATATGAATGTTTACTATAACTCTACATGTGCACTGCACGGGTGAAAAAAGTATAGTATTATCTAAATCAAAGTTGTGGTGCCTATAAACACCGTATTTTTCCCGCCTTTTTACGCGTGTCTATAGCTACGGCGCGCTTGCGGTAATGTGTTGTCTCCCGCATTTACTTATATAACATATAATAATTTTTTTCTATTTTTGGTGTTGTATCTCTCTCAATTCTATTACCGCTCCCTTATCTAAATCTTTCCTTAGCAACATATTTTATTTTGCAAATCCCCGAGATCATACCTTATTTACAAGGCTTTTAACATATGCCTCTTTTACGTAACTTTTGCATAACACATCCATCTTTCTTCCTCTACAAATTAGGGCAGATTCCACTCCTTTCGTTTCTGAAATTCAGTTTCTAGCTGCTCCATAACCTTTCAATCACAATTTCTGTCGATGTTCTATGGTTATTTCAATTTCTCTTGATCGAATTAGTGGTTGATTCGATTAAGGGAAAAAAATTACAATTCTGACTAATAAAGGCGATGATACCATTGTCGATTTGGGTGGGTCTTGGAGGGGCTTTTAAGAGTCAAAGCAATTATCAATCCTCCTATTCCTTCTTTCTTGCGGCTCGCACCCCATGTTTATTACTATGTTTTCTTCTCCAGTGATGAGCATAAGTTATGAGCTAACGTGAGTGGTGTTGCTAGAAATATAGAGAGACGCGAATGGATAAATCTCGACTCTATTTAATTTCCTTTCCTCTGCATATGCAAGAGGAAAAATAATTTCAATTGTTTATCTTTATATACTTTCCAGATTTTTTTTTCTAATGGCTTATCGTGTTGTAA
>CAVNYN010277279.1:0-11264 GCA_963692815.1 Nyctanthes arbor-tristis
TTTCAGTCTCCATATTTTCTTCTACCACGTAACATTATATTTTTTGCTAGTTGAAGCTCCATCCGTCTATTCCTTCATAGGAAGCTTGTACCCACTCTTGACTGTATATTTATCACTATGGTCATAGTACCAAATGAGCTAATCAGATATGTGTCCCAGTCCATGTGTGAGCCCGAGTATAGTAGGTCTATTAGGATGCCAAAAAACAACATTAGTCTTCTATCTGTCCCATTCACCTGAAGCTGTGAACAAATCAGCAACTGAAGTAACTTGGGAAGGGTACTTTGTAATGGGTCGGAGGTTGGGACTTTTAGGAATCCATGGATCTTCAAAGATGCGAATAGTTAACCCATCGCCCAGTCTCCAATGTAACCCCTGCTGTAATAACTTTTTCCCCCAAGAAATACTTCTCCAAGCAAAAGAGTCCCCAGTTTTGCATCGAGCCTCCAAAAAGTTTCCTTCAGGGAAGTATTTGCCCTTCACAACTCTTACCATAAGAGAGTCAGGCTCTTGCAACAATTTCCATGCTTGCTTTGCTAGAAGGGCTTTGTTGAAAGCCGAAAACTCTCTGAAGCCAAGGCCACCTGCAGCTTTGGAAAGACAAAGCCGTTGCCACCGGATCCAATGAATCTTGCACTTGTGCACATCTCCACCCCACCAAAACCTACCAATGGCTAATTGAATAGATGAAAGGATCTTGTCTGGAATTCTAAAAATGCTCATGAAGTATGCCGGAATTGCTTGCAATACCGCTTTAATTAGAACCTACCTTCCTCCTATAGAGAACAAATCTCTATTCCATATTGAAATCTTTTTCCAAAAACGATCCAGAATGATGGCAAAATCTCTCCGTTTATGTCTTCCAAATGCGAGAGGAAATCCCAAATAAGCATTCCATGTGTTCTCCAACCGAATGCCCAGATATTGAGATAATCGTTGCTTATCCACAATATCAACATTAGGGCTAAACATGATAGATGATTTATCCATATTAACTCATTGGCCGGAACCAGCTTTATAAGTTCTCAAAATCTAACCAAAATGAGAGATATCAGAGTCCTTGGATCGCAAGAAGATGAGACAATCATCTGCAAAGAAAAGATGGTTGATCCTTGGACATGTCCGAGAACATTGGATTCCAAAAATGTCCCGTCTCTGATCCGCTTCCTTTAATAATCCAGAAAAAGCCTCAGCTACTAGTATAAGGAGATATGGAGACAAAGGATATCCTTGTGTCAATCCTTTGGACGGAATGACGTTTCCCCATACCTGTCCATTAATCACAAAGGAAAACTGGGGGGAAGAGATACAATTAAAGATAAGCTGCTTCCAATGAGAAGAAAACCCCATTTTGTGTAAAATATGATTTATCAAGCTCCACTCAACGCGATCATAAGCCTTGCTCATGTCTAATTTTAGAGCCATAAATCCATTTTTTCGTTTCCTCAGAGAGTGTAAACATTCATAAGCAATCAAAGCATTATCAGTGATTTGTCTTTCTGCAATGAAGGCACTTTGGTTCTGCGATATAATGTGGGGTAGTACTTTCTTAAGTCTATTAGCTATTGTTTTCGAAACCATCTTATAGAGAACATTACATAGACTTATAGGCCGAAAATCTGTAACCCTATTAGGATTTTGCTTTTTGGGTATTAGAACAATATTTATGGAATTAAAACTTATAGGTGAGACGTCGTGATTCAATCATTGTAAGCAAACTCGGGCTATATCCTCGCCAGTTAGCTCCCAATGGAACTGATAAAATAAAGCACGGAATCCGTCAGGCCCTGGAGCTTTATGTGGACTAAGCGACATGACTGCATCTTTGACTTCCTCTTTAGTAAAAGGCCTATCAGGAAAGTCTCTGTCCTGGTCTGAAATTGAGTTTTGAATGCCTTGAGTAATAGCATCCAACTTTTCTATAGATGGGTCTGAGCTGGTAAAGATTTCTTCGAAATATCTCTGGAAACAAATAGAAATTTCATCCTCAGTAACCCATGATATAATGAATTGAATTCTTCCGCTTACGTGAAGATGCTTTTGCATGGAAGAATTTAGTGTTCTTAGCCCCTTATTTCAACCATTGAACATGGGATCTTTGTTTCCAATACATCTCTTCCCTTTCCAGCAAATGGTTGATTTTCTTTTCTAAATTACATACCTTTTCCATGTTCTCCGCCACTTTATCCCCATTACGAAGATTCGCGAGCTCTTCCTGTAAATTTTTTAGCTTTTGCTCCAGTTGCCAAAGGTAAGTTTATTCCAATGAGAAAAATCTCTGGTGCAAGCAGAGAGAATGTTAGCTAGTCTTTTAGGGGAATCCAGGCTTCCATAGTCCTCCCTTCTTCTCCCCTAGGATTCTTTACCATATTTGCATAGCTGGCTTCTTTAGTTCACCATGGCTCAAATCGAAATTTCATTTGCTTATTATAAACTGGCCTATTAACCTGAGTCTGCTCCAAACTGAGAAGAATAGGCTGGTGATCCGAGCCAACAAAATCCAAATGTTGTACTGTCGTGAAAGAAAATAAATTCTGAGCATTTCCATCCCACAGAAATCTGTTAAGCCGTTCCTTGATAAAATATGGGTCCCACAACTTATTCATCCAAGTATATCGAGGCCCCGAGAAGCCCATATCCATCAATAAACAACAATCAGACATAGCTTCTCTAAAATTCACCATTTGAAGTTCACTTCTACACCCTCCACCTGTTTTTTCGTGGTGCGACATAGTTTTATTAAAATCTCCACCACAAATCCAAGTAGGCCCAGAGTTGAAGTTGGGATTTTCATGGTAAATTTCCATTTTCGAAGTAGGAAAAGAGAAATAAATAATGTGGATGAGTTTGACTGTGAATAAATGAATAACTTTAATTACGAAATAAATGGGAAAAATAAAATAAATTTTCGTAAATTTGAAAAAGGAAAATAGACATAAATACCGTGGACGAGGATAAAGAAATCTGCAACGTTTGACTTTTTAATGCAAAACGATAATTATACTAATAAATAAATATATTTAATTAACAAAAATGTGGTGCGTTTAGGGGGATTTTCAAAAATAATTGTTATTTAAGGCTTTAATTAATTAAGGCTAATTATATCTATACTGCCCATTTTACTAAACACACCACATTTTTTGTTAATGTGAACATCCCTAATATTTGTCTGCTATAGTACTTAAGCCCCTAAAAGTTCCTGCAACATTTTTTCTTTATTTTTATTTAATTATCCTCTCATATTCTTAATGATCTAATATATTTAAAAAATAATAATTTGTATATCTTAAAATCATACGAAAATACGTAGTTGTGTATCATTAGATATTACATTTTTTTATTTAAAAATTTAAAGATATTCTCGCAATGAAAATTTTAGAATCGGAATAATATTCGATACAAGATGTCATGAAAATAAGATGTTAAAAATAAAAATATGACAAATAAGTTAATGATGTAAGTATAAAGAATAAAAAACATAAATGATGATGTGTATAATTAAAATGTGGTGTGATTATTAAAAGATGTAGTGTCAATATAACCACACATTAATTAATAGATAAATTTTTGTAAATTTAAAAAAGGGAAAAGAGATGTGGATGAGGATAAAGAAATCCGCAATGTTTGATTTGATATTAATAAGTGACATTCACACACTGCACACATTCATTGGGTGATAATCATATGACTATTTTTTTATCATTCAATATAAGTGTATCACATATACAATATCACTTGTCATGTCCATTTTTTATGTCTGCTTAGAATTTTTATTATAATAAATATATTAAATTAAATTACATTAAATTAAATATAGATAATAATATATAGTATTTAGGGGCCGGGTTTCAAAAAATAATTGTTATTTAAGGCTTTAATTAATTAATCAATTCAATAAAATCAAATTATTTATTAGTATAAAACATCACCAATAAGTATTGAGGATATTTCTTATTGTAATGGAACATACCGTTCGGTGACAATGTGACGAGGTTAATTTCAATTTGGTAAGTGGACTCTCCCCATCTTGTAAAAAATGGTCCATTATTTTTTTTATCTGTCCCAAAATTTAAGCTACTTTTCTTAGTTCATTTTTTGTATATTGTAATAATCAACCTCAAAAAAAAAAAAAAAAAACTAAAGTGAAATATTAAGTAAATAGAAAGGTATGTTAGGAAATATATTCTTAAATTGTACTGTTCCAAGTTTCCAACAATATTAATTAATATTTCTTAATCTATTTGAAAAGATAAAGTTAACTATTTTTGTGTGATAAAAGGAGTAAAATTTTTTAGAAAATCGTAGTGAATGTCCACTTTTAATAATATCTACGAAGATATCTATTATCTTTTACATATCATTCTTTCCATTAGAGTAAGATTAATATTGGAGGAAACAAGTCAAAGGAAAAAAAGTTAAGGGGAAAAATCCAACAGGAAAAAACCTATTTTCAAATAATGTGTAAAGGAAAAACGGAGGGAGGAACGTTTAAACTCAACACATGTCAAAATTTGATTGGTTTACACATAAATTTGTGAGTGAAAGATAATGGGTGGAAAATGGTGAATGAGGGGCTAACTTTAGCCCATCACTTACCCAATTCCCCCTCAATATAACCTTACCCCCTTCCCCCAACATCATTTGGATTTGTGGGTGGAAAAACTTAAATTTGAGTTTTTCCACTCTACATTAAACATGCTCTTATAATTAGAAATATTCATATTTCCTCATCGGCCCTGACTTTGGTTTTTGCTACCACCCGGATCACGGCCTAATACCCTCCTGCGTGGTACCTTCTTTTTTTTTTTTTTGGGTTTGGGGGGGGGGGTGGAGATGGTTTTTGCTAAATGCAATTGTAACGGCAAAACTACTGGCTGATGTTAGTTGCTGTAATTAATTTTGTACTAATCAAAAAAATCGTTGATCTTTCGTAACTTTAAATGTGCATCAATTATTGAATGTGAATGAGTTGATAAATTTAAAAATGAATTAAATGGGACAAATGAAGTAAATCTGAATTTGATGTATGCGGACTGGTGAAATGCTCTCGTGAACATAAGATATATTATGACACATTTCAATCTAGTACTGTTACTATTTGTATTTGGAATATATTTTTGATAAACACAAGTGTTAAAACCCAAGTTCTGAAACTAAAGATGCTTTTTATCGAAAATTTTGACTCTCAAGTTTCATACACTCCAAGGGCGTAGCCAAGGGCGCCTCAATGGTCGTAAGGCCCCGTCGTTGGCTCATATAAATATATTTTTATTTTACTTATAAATTCAAAAAATAAATGATTAAGTTGTGTGTTTCACGGTCCAACTCTAAGATACCGATTGGCAACGCCACTGATACACTCATAAGTGAAGATCGGAAGAGCACTTATAATTACTTATAATTGAACAATGAGAAAAAGAAAATACCTATCCACTCATACATAAAAACAAATTTTTTAAAAAAGAACTCCACTAGAACTTTGTTATAATTTTTAAACCTCCATCTAAATGAGCACCGTACTCATTTATTAAAATGAGCACCCCTGAAGCAGGGAGATGGTCTACATGTAGTGAACCTCACCTCATTGTAAAGAAATGTACATTTCACAGAGATGAGCACAATGCTCATTGAAAATTTTAAATTATATTTACCTTTTTTTATTTTTTGATGCAATCCTCGTAAGAAGCGAGAGGACTCATAATAACTTGCTACAAATCTTTTTCATATTTCTTACACTCACCAATCCATTAGACCAAATGGAAGCGCAGGCGGCAGGCCATCGGTTTTTTCAAATGAATATTATATTCCATTAATTTTTTCATGTTATTCCTTGTTAGGATTGTGTTCCTTGTTATAAATTGAACACCAAAAAGAACCTACCTAATCATACATATATATATATATATATAGGATATAATCATCAATGATGTTATCGAAGCTAGTTCAACATGTACGATGTGTAGTCGGGTTTTTGTAGACTTATATGTCATGTCTTCAATCATTTTCGGTCAATTTAGGAGAACCCCATATTCAAAAAAAGTCCGCATCGTCAATGACGAAAGAATAGATGAGTTCTCGGCTGAGGATGACGGGAAGAGATGGCTAGAAGAGAACGAAGGCCAAATTCTTGATTCATCTAGCTAGGCCTGAAATCAAACGAGTGCTACCAGTATTAATCAATATTATTAATTAGTATTCAAGCTATGAAGTATGAACCATAGTTTGATGTTTCGATTTGATTGCAAAATATCTGCTTATGTATAGCAAAAGGACAGGAGAGGTTCGTGAAGAAAGACGGGACACAAGAAAGACTAGTTCGATCGAGATTTGGAGGCAAAATTACCTTAAAGAAGCCCCATAAAACTAGGGTTATTAGAATACTACACTAAGCGCTTGGATGGTTTGGATTGGGAATTAATAATGGTTGAAGAGCAATGGCCCAATGCTTTCTACATTCCCAATGGAAAGATTGTTTTAAACACTGTGGATACCTTTATTATCTACGCTCGGATGCAGAAATAGCAACCATTTTAGGACATGGGGTTCGAAAATCTATTTGATCTCCTTGTTCTAAACCTTCATATAATGCTAATTATTGACTTTACTAGTTATGTGTGTGTTTCATTCGTTTGATCACAAATCAGGTTCCTTCTTCGGAGTTTCCGTTGAAGAGCTTCTTTGTTTTGAGTTTGATTCCATGGCTTTTATCATGTTGGTTCCCCGCGATTCTACCTAGACTTGATAATGTACATCGCAAGGAGATTAGATTATGTGATTTATATTATTGTTAATTTACTTCCTATATTAAGTGTATTGTTGGCCTAGCTAGTTTTTACCAAATTTTCTTCTTCATGTTTTTCATGTAGGACTGAATTGGAAGCCGATTACATTGGATTAATGTTGATGGCTTCAGCAGGGTACGGTGTGTTGCTCCAAAGTTTTTCAACGAAAACCATGAACGCGTCAATGATGAGTATATTTTGGAGGCAAGCCACCCATCACAAGAAAGAAGAGTTAGTGTGTTGAGTCGAGCTCAAGTGATGAACAAAGCAGTAAATATATACACGAAAAAGTAAGAGAACAGGAGAGAGTTTAAAACTTTGTTGAGTTATTTTACAAAAAGAAAAATTGACAAAAATCGACTTAGGAGAATTAATCCCATATTCCAACAAAGTCCGTATCATTGTTGATGAAAGAATAGCTGATTTCTTGGCTAAGAATGCCCGGAAGAGATGGCTTGGAAAGGTGGAAGACCAAATTCTTGATCCTTCCAGTCCCGAAATCTTGCGAGTGCTACCAGTATTAATCAAGATTATTAAAGCTATGAACCATAGTTTGATGCTTCGACGCGATTCCAGAGTCTCTGCTTACGTAGCAAAAGTGCACGAGAGGTTCGTGAAGAAAGACGGGACCCAAGAAGGACTAGTTCGATGGAGATTTCGAGGCGAAGCCTTAAAGAAGCCCATAAAACTAGGGTTAGAATACTACACCAAGCACTTGGATGGTCTGAATTGGGAATTAATAATGGTTGATGATGAAGAATGCAATGCTACGTACATTCCTCATGGAAAGATCGTTCTAAAAACTGGATACCTTTATCATCTACGATCCGATGCAGATATAGCAGCCGTTTTAGCCCACGAGGTTCGAATATCAATCAACGGTTTCTCCTTGTTACAAATAATGCTTTACATGCATGTTAATGAATAATGATAATATTCAAGAACTTTTTGGCTTACATCAGGGTAAATAACGTGGCGTGCCCCCCGATAACTTCCCGAAAGTTCTTGAAAACTATCCGTTAACAATAATTTCTTTTACGACTATACAAGTATTTATCTGAGCGTTTTATTCGTCTGATCGCGAATCAGGTCGGGCATGGGATCGCTAAGCATGGTTTCGAGTTTCCTATGGAGAGCTTCCTCGTTTCTAGTTTGATTCCATGGGGGCCGCTATCTTGTTTGTTCCCGGCTTTTCTACGTGTACTGGACTTTGTATGTACATCTCAAGGAGGTTAATTAGATTCAACATCGTGTTAATTTAGTTCCTAAATATTTTTAGCTAGTTTTCATCAAATTATAAAGGTGAATAAATTTTCTTTTTCGTGTTTTAAATGTAGGAATGAATTTGAAGCTGATTACATTGCATTGATGTTGATGGCTTTAGTTGGATATGAACCGCGAGGTACTCTAGAGTTTCATGAGGAACAGCGTCACCTAAACAATGATTGTCCTATGGAGGTGACTCACCCATCACGAGAAAGAAGGGGATTTTCTAGCAAAACAGATCTAGTTCTTAAAAAAGAACCATATCTACTTATATGGTGCTCAGTCAGCACCACCATGAGATTGAATTGCCCCCCACTTCCCATTAATCAAAAACCCCCCAAATTCCTTAGGATAATTTACAGCTAGCGTCCTCAACCTTTTAAGTTTGTTGAGATTACATCCCTAATCTTTAATTTTCATTGTGGAGGCTCCTAACATTTCAATAGTATTATACCTAAGATCCTTCCGATCTTTTACATTCATTTCCACCGTTAAGGTCAGGAGCATTATCGTAAAATAACTAAAAATTGAATATTTTAATATTTTTACCCAAAAAAAAAAGAGAGGGGGTATGGGGGGAGACTCTCCTTCCTTTTTGGCCAGAAATGGCGGTCAAGATGGATGCCAGACGGGCAGAGACCCTAACTTATTTTGTATTGGGCTCAATTTGGCCAACATAATTTTGCACTGTAGCTTTAGACAATGTTGTTAATGTTTTATGCATTCTTTTTTCCAAGCACAATCCCTTTAATTTTTATGTCATTATTCCAAAATCTTGCACTTTAAATTTCAACTGTATCGCACTTCTGGTTTCTTATACAATTTATGATAACTATAAGACTATAGTTTCAATATTTTCATGTGAGACTGAAAATATTATGTTTAACCGGGATGTCATTTTGTTAAATATTAATATGTTTCTAAACGTTTTTTAAGACGATCAGTAATATTAAGTGATTAATTTTTTAAGCTCCATTCTTATTATACCTCATTATAACTATTACAATTATTTCCATCATAACTGCAGTTCTTACGTTTATTATTATTATTATTATTATTATTATTATTATTATTATTATTATTATTGCTGTTGTTAATTATTATCACTATTATTATATTATCATTTCCGTTTCTTACCAATTATTATTTTTATTTTTAATATTATTATTTTGATGTTATTGCTAATTAGATAAAATAATGTGTATAATTTTCTCGGTCTTTTTTTGGGTTGAAATATGACTGGAATTTGTTTACAGACGATGATAAAGAGAACACGAACCCTAATAAAGTGCTTGCTTATGGGACTGAGAATAGTGTATCACCTATCGGCATCGCAGAGTTAAACAAGAAGTTATCCCAATTTTCAACATCAGTACATAACTCCAGTAATGGTTAGGAGTAAAGTTTTTATAAATCTCAAAATTTTCTTTGTTCCCACTTTTTATACTGTTGCTAATTGTGCTTTGAATTTGATAGGCATGCTTCGTTGTTCAATCGGTAGCATTGAGAATTCCCGAAATGGTCAAACACCGATAATGCCAACGAGAGCAATTCAACACACAGTCAATATACAAATTTTGTAATTATGAATGAAAATGGTACAATAAATGTCATTTAGCATAAGACTATTGTAACTTTTGACGGTATTTTTTTAATGATGTTATTGTTATTATTAGCTATTATCAGTCTCATTCAACATTATCTATTTTTTCGTTACTATTGTTACTTTTCTTTTTGTCATTCGACAATTTTTTTTTTGGTTAATTTTTTTTTTTAAAGAAGTTTTCCGTAATTTAGAATAATTTTACAACACATTTCCAATCACACTTTACTCAATTCCATATCTATTTAAATTTATATTTTGCAATTACTTTCATATATTTAAAGTATTTTTGTCCATTAAACATGTCATTATTTAAATATAATGTGTCATTAAAAGTTGATATATATATATATATATATTTTTAAACAAATGCTCTTTCTACATCTCGTGTAATGCACGAGTAATATACTAGTTTTATATATATAACCCAACATAATTATAACCACATTCGGTTGGAATTGGTTGTCAAATGGATTCGTTTTATTAATTCATGAAGCTAATGAGGTAATGAAAATGGTTAACACAAACAAAGAATACAAAAAATTATCAGTTCCCCTTGATTGTGTCACGTCATTTTGGGTCATCAAGTGTCAAATAAATTTAACCATTTTTCATGTTGCAAGGCGATTTCAATAAGTCTAAACCTGTTTTTTCCCTTTGAAGATGTAAATATCATTCAACGCTAGCATCCAAACGGAATATATCCGAAATTAAAGTAGAAAGAAAAAAACAATTCTTAGTAGAGCCTGACATAGAACCAGTTGCCCTAACAAGCATGTGAGTAGCTTAGTTCATATGTCTCCATACACAAGAGTATTCAACTCCAGAGTTCCTTTAAAAAACTTCACGAAAGTTTTGTTAAGAAAGTTCTACTCATGTGGCATGTATGGATACATGCCATCTACTTAAAATAATTATCGCTGATTGCAATGGAGGATTTTCTTTATTACTCAACCAAAAATGTATTCAATGGTTGTCTATCCGTCTTAATCTTTTCGTCTTTCTTCTCTTCCTCTTCCATTGCAATATCTTCTTTCACCTCTTCCAACATTTCAATCTTACAGTCAAATCTATTGCATAGCGATATACTAGTCTAAAATGATCCATAAAAAACAAGTTGCTATTTGGAACTGACCTTTATGTAGCTGGAGCAAAAAAAAAAAAAAAAAGATTTTACTTCTTTCTTCTTAGTGCAAATTACCTGTCAAGTGTAACGTAATAAGTTTCACGTAATAGGCAGTGATGCGTGTAGGATATCAATCACAAAAAGAAAAAGAAAAATTATATTAAACGTTTGTATTATATCACAGCAACATATTGTTATCACAGTGTTATATCACATCATGTTGTTTGATCAAATTCACACGTTATGGGTTCTTTTCCATCAATTTGGTCCATCATTAATTGTGCTATAACTGTTAACCAAATTATCTCATTTATTTATTTTTTAAGATTCTGAGTGGAGGGTTATATATGCTGTATGTGATACATTTGCCTCCCAGAAATGGCCGCCGCACAGGAAGCTCGGAACAGAGAAGCATTCCGGCAGGCCGTCGTTAACACCCTCGAACGCCGATTGTTTTATATCCCATCCTTCAAAATCTACGGCGGTG
>CAVNYN010277285.1:0-20450 GCA_963692815.1 Nyctanthes arbor-tristis
TCCTCATATTTCTTCTTCCATCTCTCTACCTTGCCTCTAAGATCAGGGGCCTCGCCTGGCGCTACGTACAATTCCTGCTTCTTCTCCCTCAAAGCCAATTCTGTGCTTTCTATAACCTTGGAAACCTCATGGCCTCATCGGCAAGTTTCTTCTCCTCACTAATGAAACAACGTGTGTGGGCCATGATGTACTCATCCAGCACGGCTGACCTAGCCTGTATAGCCGCGCTAGCCTATAAGATCTCCGCCATTAAAGAGGTGGTGGCATACTTGTCCCATTTCTTCAACCAACTACACGCCACACTGTTCATGGCGTCTGAGAAAATCCTGGCATGCTGTTGACCACGGTCTCAAACGGTTTCTTGGCCACACTAAATTTAAGCAAAGCCATTGGTTTCTGGCTAGAAACTTTATCGAACATGGCCCGGCAAGCTGGATCTACCGGGAGGTAGAGATCCTCAACGAGTAGATTGAGAGGCCCTCTTTCCTTGGCAGGGCACTTCTCAGCGAGTAGATTGAGGGGCCCTCTCTCCTTGGCAGGGCACTTCTTTACACTTGGCGCTGGAGCGAGGTTATGAGATAAAGCATTGGGGGCAGGCTCCTAGATCAAAAGCTTGCGCTTGACAGGTCAATCAGCGCCAGCGACCTTGTCCGTCAAGGTGGGTCGCTTAATCGCGACCTTCTCTTTCTTAAGGTTTTTCTTCTCTTCTCTCTTCCTCAACGCTTCAGCGAGCTGTGTGCTTCTTCATTTTTTAGGCTTTTTCATGAGCTTCTTTTTTTTTCAGCCACGCGGACCTTTTCTTTTCAACCTCACAGACAGACTACTTCTGACCCTTAGACAAATACTTCTTCCCTGAAAAGTAAGGTGAAGTGTCAGATCATATGGATTGACAAGATCGGTAAGAAAAGGATCTAGGGAAGTGGCAATGACTCACAATTATCTGGGTTGCTTGAAATATGTTCTGTCCTAGCACTTATTAGAAAGTCCTCATTTGTTAGGTCCGTAACCTAACGATCGTTAACTGGCAGCCCAACAATAGTCTCAACTTGCTCCCTGAATGTTGTGGTCAACAACTGACCTCGTGCTCACTCATCACCAGACACTGAAATGAACAAAGTTAATTATTAGCTCACTAGTTATGATAAAAGACGAATTGCAAAATCACTTACTAGGCTGCCGATAGCTCTTGGGAACGCTTGTGTCCTCATCACAGAGGTAGGCGGGGTCATCCACTCACCAGGGACCTAAAACCAGCTCTCCTTCTACATAGAGACGGAGTCTAATACTCCCTTAACCAGATTCCCTTAGAGGTGAAGAGTTCCAGCCTTAGGCCGCCAGCTACATAGAGCTACTCTTTTCCCAATTGTGAGGTTTTTAACAAACAATAAGAATTAAAGTCGCTAGGACTCGGATAGCCCTAGAACGTATGCTGCTAAAGGATAAACACCACAGTGATTGTCCTCCAGGTCAGCTAGGAGGGAGCGACCCCCCAATACTGTAATAGCTTGGCCACAGATCATGGGAGGGAGGCACAGAAACCAGCCTTAAACATCTTCGTGTTCACAGCGACACACTCTCGTGGGAGGGCAATGATCTTTCTTTCCCTCATAAGGAACCCAAAGTGGCACATGGTCCGGCACCAGCACGTGAAGATCTTTCTCCTTTACCACGAATGGGTGGTGCTTACACACCCACGGCAGATCTTTTTCATACACTAGTGCCACTGAAGATGGCCCACTAGTACTCACCTCTGCCTCACTTTCTTCCCCCTCTTCGTCACTCTCATTATCGGTCCAGTCACACTAGACTCTCATTACACCCTTCAGCCGAAGACCACCCTCATGCTCCATTTCTCTCACAGGAGATTATGAAAAAATAAAGAAAAAACCTTAGAAATACCCCTAAAAGCAATGAAAAGAGGTTGTTACCTTCTTGGCGTGATGGGCACAAAACCTAAAATAACCTATGAAATGAAGGAGAGCCTTAAGCCCTTGAAGGACCCAATACAATGGAAGGTTTGCCAAAAAATAGTTGTAGAAGAAGAAATAACCACCTGGGTTGCATTGGGAAACAAAGAGACACCAACCAAATTAATGATTGCACATTGGTCTTCCCTAAAACACTTTGTCCTATTAAATGGGTGACATGTGGCACCATAGGTCGGGCCAAAATTTTTAAAATTTGAGAACTCAACTTCAGGCGGTAAAAATATGAAAAGAGCAGCAGGCAAACCTTCAAGGCCGTTAACCCTGCAGGCCAAGGACAGCGACCTTGAAGGGGCATTTTTTGGTCACTAAAACCGCCAATAAACAAGGGTCAACAGATGAGCAAATTTTGTTAGCAGGCTGTACGCCCTTCCTTAGGCCCCGCGACCTCGAAGATACGCCCTAGCGACCTTGTGACCTTAATATTTCAGGATGCTTGATAAAAAGGCTACCTGATGAGCTCTCTTTCACCCCTCATTCTTTTACCTTAACAGTATAGTCACCAGGCTACTCAAATACGGTGACCTCCCATCCTCATGGAATGCCAGCTAAGTAGCTACTTGCAAAGCCATGTGTGGATCCTCCCCACTTGCGGCTAATTGGACCCTAACATTAAATTTCAAGGCAGTGGTTTTCCACTCAAACATAGTTTTTACAGTAATTAGTCAAAAAGTAAGGCTAATCTCAGTGATTTGACCCCCATGTGCCATCTGTGGGCCCAGCATCAAATGCATGAAATCATTGCCCCATGCAAAATGTACTATATATAGAAGCTAATGAAACAGAAAAAAAAGGTCGAATATCCCTACTTCATTCTTCTTGTCTTCTATGTTCTGACTTTGCCATTCATTACGCAAAAACATTTCTTTCATCAGATATTTACTACCCAAATTAACTCAAAACACAAACTTCCTGTGCAAACAAATTTCGTTTGTTAAGTCAAAGTCCGAAACTGGCATCAACACGCTTTATTTATCGTCATTGCAAAGCAAAGACATATGGGAATTGGTTTCTCTGAAATTTAAATGGATACCCCTCGTCATTTGCTAGACTAAGAGGTATTCTAGGGAGTGAGACTTGCTTCCCAGTGTGTTGACCTCTTGTAATTTCTGCATGTATGACATTACTATTGAAAGCTTTGTATATCATTCTTGTTCTATTGCAAAGTCTATTTGATAGGTCTAAATTCCTTAACAACATAAGAACAATGTTTTTTCAAAACCAATTTATGTGGTGGAACTCTGTTTGGTAGCAATGTGTTCAAAAATTCTTCTTGATAGTAAGCACTTATGTCGTCCACTACTTTATCAAAGCTTATGTATTCTTTAGGTTCTCCAGGAAAAACGTCTATTGATAAGTAGTTATTAGTATTTAAATCCCCTATATATGTTGTTAATTATGTGATATTGTGTTTAAAAATTCACATTTATATTTAATTTAGTGAATTGTAGGTTAAAAGCCGAGAGGAAGCAAAGATATACGAGTTTGGGCGAATTTAGATCAACTTTACGAGAATTATGGAGCGTGGGGGCCAAGAATTCAAAGAATAGAAATCCAAGGGCTGAAAGGAAAAGGAAGGTTTGGGGAAAAAATATTTTTTTAAGATCGGAAGAGCACACGTCTGGCCAGCAGAAACACAAAGAAGCGTAAAAGCATCGGTGTGGGTGCACCAGTCGCCCATGCGCCCATACCCAGAAACCAGTGGCCCAGCAGCAACGGCCATGCGACCGCATGGTTATACGGTGTGGCCGCACGGTTGTATGGTGCGACTGCATGGTGCCCTACATGTACGATTTTTTTCTTTTTCTGAGTTTTTCTAGAATTCTTTTATCGTTAAAACTTGTACACAAATTTTACTCTTTTCTTGAGTCTTCATGGACATTATATAAAAGGGGTCTAGCCTAGCCTTAAAAGGGAGAGACAAAAGATAGAAAACACAATAGAAAAAGGGGGAGAAAAACATAAGACCTTCAGAGCCTTGGGAACCAAGTTTGAGATTCAAGAGGAAGAAGCTTGGTGCAAGAGTTCTTCATCTTAGTCAAGATCTAATTACCGGGTTATGTGCTTTATTTTATTTGTATTTTTCATTCATGATGTGTAATTGAATTTAAGTTAGGACGAACGATGTAACCTAGTTGGGACCATAGTTATAGTT
This sequence comes from Nyctanthes arbor-tristis, assembly GCA_963692815.1. Taxonomy (NCBI): domain Eukaryota; kingdom Viridiplantae; phylum Streptophyta; class Magnoliopsida; order Lamiales; family Oleaceae; genus Nyctanthes; species Nyctanthes arbor-tristis. The sequence continues at coordinate 4,141 of CAVNYN010277285.1, forward strand.
TTCATGCTGAATTTATGCAATTAATTCTTATATTAAATTCTTATTGGTATATTGTTTTGTCTTCACCTTTTTGGCCAATGGATGAACGAATCTATGGACTTTTATTGAACTTGAGAGAAGAATATTTAAGTTAACTTATGCAATAAGAATCATTAATTTAGACAAGACAAAGAGATTTGCTTGTGGTTAGTGCGATCACTTAAGAGGGTTGTTAACGCGCTCACTTAGAGATAGGTAAGGGGGCCTAATTTTGTAGGATTAACTAGCTTTAAGAGGAGTAGTTAGTTAATTTAGTGAGATTCGATTGGTAACATAGATTAATTGTCACTAGACTAGGTGGTCCAATTATGGTGAAGTCGTGAGTCCTAACACACATCCATCATATATTTCCCTCTACATCTTTGTACAAATTTTATTTTCTTAATTTTATTGACTTGTTTATTTATTCTCTTTGCCGAAACCCAAGATTTGATCATTCAAATAGAGTTGGAACTAATAATTTCGGTACTCAATCCGATCCTTGTGAGAGCGACTCAGGCTCATTGTCTACTGTATTACTTGTTCAACCCGTACACTTGCAGATTTCACAAACATATTTTGCATCGATCATCTATGCTCATCTCATTCAAATGATCAACGTGCTCATTTTTTGTTGCCAAAATGGCACTATTTGTGATATAATCAAGAGATTGAAAATGTTGATCCAAGTCCTGAAAAATGTTGTGGATTAATTTTAATTATGTTGAATCTTTTGCTTATTAATGAGCATTTCTTTTGGGAGTAAAATGAGATCTTCATCTTTCGTGGGTTCTTGTCCGTTACCAACTCTTAAAAGAAAATTTGCAAAACTCAAATCACTAAGTGCTCTTATATTTTTAGTAAGTTTGAATTTCTCCACTTTATCCCATAGATATGACCACACCAGGCCGACATCTATTATTTCTTGTCTTGTAGCTTGAGGCAAATAGGAAGCTTGTCTAAAATCACTCGAAATACAAAATCTTTTCCACCAAATGGTTCACAATCTTCTATAATATCTCGTAAAGATCTATCAACTGTCTTAAGTGTGAACCTTTTGCCATTGTTGCTTCATCCGATATGATTAATTTTACTTTTCTAAGTAATTTAGCTTTACCACTTTACTTTGATATACTACACATGCTTGATTCTGTTGCTTGGAGAAGTATTCCAAATTGTGAATGTGCTATTCAACCACCTGGTAGTATTGCAGCTGCTACACTTGAAGTTGCTGCTGCATGTGCTATTTTTCTTTTAGACCTTACATTTGCAAGTAATGCTCAATAGAAAAGTTTTACCTATTTCTCCTGGAGCATCTACAAAGAACACACTACTCTTTTTGGTATTTACTCATTCAATTATTACATCATAAGCTATTTTTTGTTCTAAATTTAACTTCAACTCAGCAAGTAAATCCTCTAGAGATTTTTCAATACTTTCCTTCTTCGAATATTTCTTTTCTCTTTTCAGCATCTATGTGATCAAATTCTATAGTTGGTAAATCATACTACTAATTTTCTTTCCCATAGACTCTAGAATGTCCTTTATAATCTCTTAAAGTAGACTGTGCTGGAGTATTGATGGAACAATTCCTTTTTTGATAATCTTCAGATAATGAGTCAAAATACATGTCCCATAACTTCCTGATTTAGGTAGGCTCGTAATATACTAATACAGTGGCAAATAATCTTTGCATGACTTTGGGCATTTCATATGTCAAAGCTTCATTTAAACAATCTATAATACTATTGTCAGACTCAAAAAGTCCTCTTTGTTGTGCAGCTTCTTTAAATGTTGAATATGCTACTCGACTGACAGTTTGTAGATACTCAAAAGAAGTTGGACCTTTGACATGAGAGATTAGTAACCTTAAGTAATATATTTCTCCTTCAATGGGAGAAACTCCATTTATTCTTGATGTCACTACTCCTCATTTCCTTGGTGTCCATTTCTTTTCTTTTTTATTCCATACGTAATGTTCTGGAAAAATCCCTATATAAAAAAGCTCTCACATTTGGAAAATTTTGTCACATAGAAAAATATTCTGTCAACATTGTTTTTGAGAGATGATCTTGGCGGACAGTATTTGCCAAATTTATTCCTTCCCAACAAGATAATGAATGCATGTTTGGCAAGTGTAACTATAGGTTTATCCCTCGTGGGTACGTCTCATTCAATTTAAATTTGAAAATTCTCCACTTTGCTTCTTGAGTTGAAACCCATCTTGCATCTTAAAATTCTTATATCTCTTACAATGTTTTTCTCATCACCGTATGATATGCGAACAGCTGCCTTATCATATCCTTTGTAAATGAACTTGTAGAGATATTTGGCCGCCTTTAGCCCTGAACAAATTTCTACATTTATATGACAATTATAGCTTGATAATAGGTAAGGATTATATGGAACTACCTACCGATTATCTTAAGTTGCATTTCTCACTTTAACTTGTCAATAAAATAATAATAAGATTATGAATGGATATACAAAATTGTCATAACTGTTCTTAGAATAATTTTTGTGATTATTATCAAACAAAGATTCAACTAACTTGTGACCCGTCATTTCTTCTATGATATATTGGATATCCGTCGTTCCCTTGCATTATACTCGAACAAAATTGTCTTGGATACTAAAATTTGCAGTTTCCATTAATCATACAAGAGTTCTTTTTGTTGTGTTCTTCACAAGGTTCATGCATCATATGTTTAACAACTACTTCATAAAGGATTGGAAATAGGACTTTATTTGGAATTCCAGCACCGACATATTTGTCATACTCATCTAGGTTTTTTATTTTATATCTAGATTGTAGAATTATCAATAGATTTGTTTGTGGTAATCCTCCTTTCTGAAATTCAATAATGTAAACATGTGCTACAACCTTTTCAAATATTTCTTTTTTGAAGAGCTGATCTTTAAGATCTTGTTATTTTGCTTGAAAATGTCTTGAAGTTAAGTCTGGCCTATCTTGAGCCCCTTGACCTTCTTTTATTTCATTTCTGGTTTCTTTCCAATATGGATTGGATGTGATGAATAAATCATGTTTTCCAAACCTCTGTAGTAAAGCCATTGCATCCAAATATCATTAACGCATATTTTGAAGACCTACAATAAATTGAGTAGGTAGAACTATTCTTTTTCTAACTTTGTTTCCTCCTATTTCCCTAGCAACTACACTGTCAACTATTCCTTGGTAGAGCTTAGCTCTTATTTAAGATTGCTTTTGGGAATAAAAATCAAGTCCAATAATTTCTAGCTTTATATACTTGTCGACAATGTATTGCTGTAATAACCTTCCAGCTAAAAGAAGTGTCGACTTTGTTGATGGTCTAATTTGTAGTTTGTAGCAATAATATTCTCTACAGCTTACTTTGCCAGATGTTTGTCAACAAATACCTATATGATAGAAACAATAAGAACATATAATTATGATCTGAAAGAGCAAAGATATTCATTTATCTACTAAGTGATATGAGAATTACGTATGTAAAATTGAGTGTATAAAAAACTTAGTTGTAGGAACCAACTACCTTGACATTCATGTTCAAGCATGCATTCAGCATTATCATGTATTCCCAATTTTGTACTCATGTTTTGTGTTGCTTCTACAGAAGTTCCAATTTCATTACGTTTCTTTCTTTTTTATATCTTGGTGCCACCCTGGTTCACCATTAGGAAATAGTATAGGATAGTAGAGAGAATCACAATAGTTGAAATAATGCTTCATCGTGTGATGGTTACCCAAATGTGCAAGCACTTCAATTTCTCTTTCAAATCGTATGTTTTCAATTTTTTCTTCAATCCATATTGCAGTTACTTGCTCATAAGTTGGAGCATTATAGACACGTTAAACACTTTGACATTACTTGCTGTATGAATTTGCAAATCTTCAATTGGAGAGGAACCTTTTATAGAACGAAGGACTTTAGCATATGGATTCTCTCTTAAAATCGTCATGAGTTTCTGCATGATTGTTTCATCAATTTGTCCATCTTTGAAAATTCTCGTTCTATTCTAGAGCTTATTGTATGTATCATAAAAATACAATTGAAAGTATTTTGGACAATCTTCTAGTATAAGACCAGGAAGGTCATGATAATATTTGGCCATGTGCACGGAATGTATATACTCCCTGCCTTGATGTTAGGATATCCTTATCCAAGTTTACACCAAAAGATGTAAACGAAAATATACTATTGTATGCTCTAATTTGTTTCCGAAATATTTCCGCATCACGGGATTGAGATGTAAAAAGATATTATAATTCATCCGGAACATTGGTTTCTACGAGTGTTACTTGTCCTTTGGGACAACAAAAGAAAGCTGATTCATCTCAAATTTCTTTCCTTTACAGTAATTGCATGAAGGGATATTTTCAGTTCATGCGCAACTTGACGGGACGTTTCTGCTATTAAAAAAAGTAGTTGGCGGTTAGAAATTAATTAGAATACTAATCTTCATTTATTAATAACTTAAATAAACACTTTCTAATAACTAGTAGCTAACCTTGAAACTCATAACGTTTTTGTTGAGTAGAAAATAGCTAGTTATTCTTTGTCCGTTTGGTGGTATTTGAGCTTTCACCATTTGAACGCTTATTTCTTGCATTTTTATTGTCCTGAATTTTTATGCGTCTTTTATCAAGGGTCATATTCTTTTGGTCTTGGTTATTTCCTAATTTGTGGAAATGAAATATGTGAAGTTGAAACTATTTAAGAAATATAAAATTAGAAATTTCAATAATAATAAAATCAAACCTTTTTGTGACATTCTATAAAGTAATGAATTCCTTGGAGATTCCACTTGTCTGGTGATAAGAAGGATATTGTTATCCAAACCTTGAAATAATACTTATGATGATAAGATATAGTGATCTTTATTAAAATATCAGTGCGAAGAGACCAATAAGACGTACTAAAGAATAAGTGAGTTTTTGGAGGACGGAAGGGGGATATGGTGAAGGATGCACAGTAAGTATCCAATGGTGTTAGTATTATATATGCAGTTAATGAATAGAAGGTTGTTGATTTTTTTGAGACCAAAAGTTCAACTTAAGAGCTGAATCCATCGATAGATTTTTTTTTTTTTTTTTTTGCTTTGAAACCGATAGATCTATTTTCAGTGCAACTTAGTCTTTTTTTCCTCTGATTTTTTCTTTCTCCGATGAGTAATGATTCACGCGTCATTAAGTATTAATTAAATAATAGTTTATGCAAATCAGTGGTAAAAAAATATAGAGAGTAATTTTGGTAATAGTTTATACAAACTAGAGGTAACAAAATATGGATAGTAATTTTGTGGACCTTATGAGCAATGAGATATATATATATATATATATCTTTCATGTCAATGTTTTGCTATTTCTAGATTCCAAATTCTATATACCATTCCATGCAAGAAAGAAAATGTATTATATACAACTTAAAAATTAAACTTCGATGCTAAAATATCGGCGATTAAAACAACATACTTGGTTATTTGTATTTTACCAACAACTAACAGATGGTTGAGTTGCAAAGTAACTTGAGAAGAATTAACTGAAATATATAACACCGAATTCAGTTAAAGAAAATCATGATTTCAAGTACTCACGATCAAGTTTCTATATGCTAATAAAACTAAAAGTATCCCAAAAAAAAAAAAAAAGGCTCAACAATTGTATAAGCCTACTCATTGTTTTGTTGCCCTTCATCTTCCCCCATATCTCCATAGCTACCCCCACAAAATACACCCAAACCCAATCCCCTTTTTGTCAATTTCGATTATTGCATTCTCTATAAATAGATCAAGTTTCTATATGCTAATAAAACTAAAAATATCAAAAAAAAAGGCTCAACAACTGTATAAGCGTATTCATTGTTTCGTTGCCCTTCATCTTTCCTCATATCTCCATAACTACCCCCACAAAGCACACCCAAACCTTATCCCCTTTTTGTCAATTTTGATTATTGCACTCCCTATAAATGCGTATGTACAGGTGAGATGTATAATAGATTGGGGGACAGATTAAAGAGCTTCTTTAATGATAGGATTCAATTAATTTCCATTACCATTCATTACAATTAAAAGGATTCCCATATACTTGTCTTGATTTTGTTTATTCTTCTCTCTCTCTCTCTCTCTCTCTCTCTCTTGACGTTTGATAGAACAGCTTCTTTTAGCTCTTCAAAACCTCAAAACCACTGTAAATTACTCTCCATTCAATTGGGGTTTCTTAAATTGCATGGGTAATGGTAATGGACTCGTTGCAACGGAGAGTAGAGTCATGAATTAGAGATCAGTGAACAAAAATCATCAATCCTAGCCTCCGCTGAGGCCATGGATGGTGGTGAAGTGGCCTTGGGCCGACAGCCGCCACGAACAACAGAAGAAGATTCAGGAAGAGTTGGAGCATCACATAAAGCAAATTCAAGACTTCTATCGAGTCATCAAAGCAGAATCGATCTCAGATTTGCAGAAGATACGCTGTTGCATGGTCCTTATTGAGCGTGTCTACAATGTGTATTGCTTTTTTCTATTGGATTGTAGATGAAGCAGCTAAATTTATTTGAAACTGTTTCGGTCAATTTTAAGGTTGATGATTTTTACAAGTTGGAATTGTGGCTTGTGAAATTTCATATTCAGTTGGCCTCCTCACTCGTCTTCTCTGGGTTAAAATCAAATAGGTGTGAGGGGGAATTTTTCTGATAAGAGAGGTTGAGTTACATTGTGCTTGCAGTCTATGGTAGGATACAGGAAACAGGGTCTACTTAGCATAGGAGCTTGATAGAACAATGGATCAAGTAATCAATGTTTTTGGTTACTGCTTTTGCTCTTCCATTGAAAAAGTAGAAATTAAATCTTATCAAATTATGTTAACCACTGTGCCATATGCCGCATGAATTGGGAATTTGTGATAAAATAATGTTGGACCAAAATAATTATGAATTGGAAATTGAAGTGAAAATAATGTAATCACAAGGAATTGATAACTGCCATCACAAATTGCATGCTACTAACCCAGCAAATGGTACAACATAATTGCTATAATGATAACAAATTGCATGATACAGCATTATTTTATCAGTAGTTGTTAATGGTACAACATAATTTTGCAACATTGTGGTTAGGGACACATAATGCCACAATTATCATTGTTTCATTTTGTTTTCTGGTTAGGGAAAATCTATTATCATAGTTGAGGATTGATGCAAAATCATAGAGTGCAGGTGATATTAATTTCTTCTAGCTGTACATTCATAGCAATTCAATATCCTAACATTCTTCTATCCACTTTATCCCTCCTCTTTAGCTTGACTAGTCCTTCAGTGGTTTGAGAATCATTAGCTAATGGATTCGTTTTAGGTTGATCTTTAGTTATTTTTCGTTTTTACCTGAGACTCTTTTCTTACTGTACTCCTAAATCATCAGGGTATATTTAAGTGTTCTTATTTTTGAAGTACAATAAAATAAATTTTAGAGTTTATGAGAAATACAAATACTTGTAATTTTTAGAAGCTTTGTGTAGAGGATAATTGTCCCATGTCATCATAGTTTGAAAAGGCGAGGCGGAGACGAGCCTTGAGGCACACCTCCGCCTGAGGTGTGATATTGCTGCCTCAAGGCGGCAGTTTTGGGAAGCTTTGAAGCGAGGTAGACATCTATATCAAAGAGGTGCTCGCCTCTGAACCATTGCCTCGAAACACGAGAGGCTTACGACTCAAAATCAAAGGCCGGTCTTCTGTTTCTCGCTCTCTGTTCACCTCTACCTGGTCATCGTCTTCTATGTTCAGACTTCACAATTTCAGCTTTTTGTGTTCACTGTGTGTCTAAGCATCTTCAATATTGCTTGCTGTGCATAGAATGCATTAATTAATTCCCACCTACGCACTAACTTGTTGACTACTATGTGTTTGAATTGTTTATCTTTACTGTTGAGGGCTGAAAATATTGAACAATTGGCTAATTTTTTAGTATATTAATATTATAGAATGCATTAATTGATTCCCACCTAACCACCAACTTGTTGACTTCTTGTTGGGTGTTTTGAATTGTTTTACTGTTCAGTATTGAAAATATTAAACAATTGGTTCATTCTTTAATCTTTTTTTTGGGAAGAAGTTAATTCTTTAACCTTTATAGATGAAGGAAATAGTTTGTTTTTAGAGCTTTATTAGAAAATCTCCCATTTTTTCCATTTCTCATCGAGGCTTACACCTCAAAGCGCCTTGAAGCTTACGCCTCCCCTCTAAATGCAAAAACGCCTCGAGGCCTATTTCTGCTTATTCGAACTATGTATGTCATGAGATCTAAGTTTTATGCTCAACCTACCACAAATTTTCATTGTTTATTGAGTACTAGTTATGCTCAAATTCATTTTCCAATCTTTGTTGAATGTCAATCTCTTATTTTCTATTCTTGTACTTCACATAAAATCTTTATACATAAATATTTGAAAGGCATGTAAAATTTATAAAACACTTGAACTACTTCTTACATCAGAGAGGATGATGGCAATGGGCTGCTAAAAATTTTCTACTTGAAAATATCTTTGAAAAATTTCACAATTCTACATAAATTAGATTGGCTCTGGTACCAAGCTATAACGCCCCAAATTCAGAAAGCCCGGAATGCTATCTGATCTTTAAAATTAACTTTAAATCGGAATTAATAACTAAATAATTAAATGCAGAAAATTTTATTACTAAGTGGTAAAAGAATTTGTCTAAACAATTTGGAATTCAGTAATAAAATAAATGATTAATTTGAAATTTTAAAGGACATTAAATATTAATTTTTAAACATAACTTCAAGTAGACTGCGCCCGTCGACCCACCACTGGCTCTAAAACCTGAAAGTCTTAATTTGAAAGAATGAGACTAAAAATATACTCAATAGACTCTATTGTATATTAATCAATTCATATCATAAATATTAAATGTAAACATGCCAATAGGTTTATCCTGGTGGATCAGATCTTTGAGAACAAGCATCATAAATGAATACATATTCCTGTTCTTATGCATTAAAGTAGATTCGTGTGCGGTAATAAAGAGATCTTAAGCATATAATAAGATGCAATCTTTCCTGTAATCACCATTTGCATGTAACATTCATAACACAAATCAATTAATAATGTGTAAAACTTTAAAAAAACTCTTTTAGAAATTAATGATCTACCTTAAACCTTGTTAGTTGGGCTACCTTAGCAAGACATCTACCTGTTTAATGACCTCCGTGCCTCATCTAGCCAAAAGAAATGAAATTATCTTAGAATTGTGAAAATAATTCTTTATGAAAAATAAATATAAACTTTAAGGACCAAGATGAAACTATGAATAGTTTAGGACTGGGACCCGAATGACAAATATTAAACTTGAAGACTGAATAGTCGAAACAAGAAGCTGGATACATTTCTTAAATGTGATAAAAACTTAAGGATCTAATTAAGGGAACTCAAAACCGAGGGTGACGTACATTGCAAAAGAATTGAATATAGTACCCAAATCCTTTATTTTCTTGTGTCTTCCCAATTCGGCAAAATCAAAACAAGACATAGAAACAGAGAGTTCCAGAGAGATAAAACAAGATTCGTGTGGCTTACGATGGGAATTAACGAAATCAAAGCCGGCGAATGGAATTCCAACAGGAGGGGTGATGGGTAATTATCTTGCTACGCTTCTAGGTGTGTAGGTAAGACTTGGTTATAGGTTTACAGTAAGTTTAAGGTGTGAGAGAATGGTGGGTTCTATGAAGACGGATTCTGAGTTTAAGGTGTGAGAGAATGGTGGGTTCTGTGAAGACGGATTCCAACTGCGAGTGACCCTAACTCTCTTTTAACTTACTCTATTTCTTCTACTTTCCACTTCTACGTGAGGGATTGATTGCCAGTGTATGTATGTATGTATGTGATGTGTTTATGGTAAGTTTAAAGGGAAGAGGGAGAGAATTGATGTGAAAGGAAACAGAATCCAGTGAACCCACAGCTGCCCAACTTAGAGAAACGTTCAATGAAGTGCTGGTAATACTCGGCTAAACTGAAAAAGCATCTCACGTCCCCAACATTTGTAGGCATCTGGCCAGTTTGTAACAGTCTTAACCTTAGAAGGATCAACTTCAATACCCTTAATGGTCACAATATGGCCTAAAAATCCAACCCTTTCGAGCCAAAATTCACATTTCTTGGATTTAGCGTATATTTTTTCTGCTCATAGTACTTCTAGCACATTTCTTAAGTGTTGTTCATGGGTTATCGCATCCTTTAAATAAATCAGAATGTCATCAATGAAGACGATGACAAACTTATCCAGGTATTGATGGAATACCTGCTTTATCAAGTCCATGAATACTACTGGGGCATTAGTGAGTCAAATGGCATCACTGTAAATTCTTAATGCTCATATCTAGTTCTAAATGCCATCTTTGGAATGTCAGTGGGTTTGGCCTTCAACTGATGGTATCCTAATTGCAAATCAATTTTTGCGAACACAGCTGCCCTCTTTAACTGATTGAATAAATATTTGATCCTCAGAAGGGGGTATTGATTCTTGATAGCCAGTTTAGTCAGTTCTCAGTAGTCAATGTACATCCTCATACTGCCATCTTTCTTTTTAAGATCGGAAGAGCGTGTGCTTTTGGGGACACAGTTGGTCTGATGAAGCCTTTCTCCAACATCTCCTCTAATTGTAGCTTCAATTCCTATAGCTCCTTCAGCGCCATTCTATACAGAGCTTTGAACATAGGTGCAACTCCAGGCACCAAGTCTATAAAAAACTCTGCTTGTCTACTAGGCGAAATCCCCAATAAATCAACTTGGAGCACATCAGCAAATTCACAAAAATTGGTACGCGATCCAATGTGATATCCTTCAATGATTCACCTTGGAGGCTGACCAAATACCCTTGGAAATTCTCTTTTGCCAAGAGCCCCTCTGCTTGCAAGGCTGAAATAAGGCATAGAAGCGCCTTAATTTTTTACTCTCAAAATCTAAATTCCTCATTCTCATCTTTTCAGAATACTACTTCTTTCTCATGGCACAAAATAGTAGCCCAATTACCACTTAACCAATCCATACCCAAAATAATATCATAGTCCTTCATTTCAGCTATGTTGAAGTTAGCTTTAATTGTTAAGGCCTCAAATTTTGTAAATACATCTCTAGCTATCTTATCAGCTCCAGTTATTCCACCTGATGGCATACTGACTTCCAGTATACTACCCGTTTTCTCTCTTACCAAGTTTAGTCTAACTAGCCAGGCAGTAGGTATGAATGAATGCATAGCACTAGAATCAACTAAGACATCAACAGGAATACCAAGGACAGATAGTATACCTGCTATTACGTCTGCATCGTCGACTGCTTCCATATAGGTCAATGCATAAACCCTCGCCTTACCTTATTATTCTGTTCCTGGTTTGTGGTCTGTATTGGATTCTTGGTTTGTCCTTGATTCTAAGCAGGCTTTTCCATGGCAGTTGGCTTTGAAATTGCTTCTTTATCTACATTTGTAATAGACTCTGCTACCCTAGAGACATTCTCCCTTATGATATTTTCCACACTTGGAGAACTGAGTAAAATTGAATGTATTCTGGCCACCACCTAACCCTATGTTTGGCTACTTGTTCAGAGCTTGATTATTGTTATGATTCTGATATTGATCATGCTATTTCCTCTTATGCCCATTTTCCCAATTTTTCCTTCTTGGTGCATCAATTTCCTTTTGGATAGTTCGCCCCAAATTTAGATCGGAGGAATGGCATGTACCAGTTCCAAGGCTTCCTCATATCTAGTGAATGCATGGGCAGCCATTATCCAGATCAGAAGAGGTCGTAGACCCATTGTAAACCTTCTTGCTTTCATATCGTCAATGTCAATCAAGTGACGGGTATACCTAGAGAGTTACTCAAATTCTCCCTCATAATCTTGTAACGACCTAATCCCCTGTCTCAACCACAGAAATTCCACTTCCTTTTGGTCACGTATCATTTTGGGAAAATACTTTTGCATTACTGCTGCCTTGAACGGTTCCCATTCACGGCATATTATTGTGCCACAGTTTGGGCATGCAGATAAGACTCCCACAAATGTGTTGTACCTTCAATTAACATAAATTCCACACAAGATACCTTCTAGGTATAGTACAAATAATGTCCTTGAATATCCACTCCAAGGCCCTCAACTATTCTTCTGTAGTTTGTACCAACCCTACCATCAAAAGAAATAGTTCAGCAACCTAACTAGTGTTGTCTGTGTTGACAGTTGCGTTTGGAGCGCGTGCATTGGATCTTTCTTGCAGAGTTGTAAGGTCTCGCCGCTGGCCAAGTCCTTGTATAGTTTGCACAAGATCACTCAACAGGATGGCCTCTGTTCACACACACATTACTCTATGCTCGTGGTCACACCATTTTCCTTTACAAAATTTAAATAGAGTTGTAATCGCACTAATTAGAGATAAATTCAACAAATATACACCCATTCATCCATTTAACAATTGAAAACACACTGCTCCATCATCAAATATGAAACATCTATTTGCACGTGTGCTCTTCCGATCTCATCCATAATAAAACCAAAATCTTGCTCATAGTATCTCAAAATCTAAAATAAAATGATACTATTCAAAATGTCAAAAAATGGAAACATTGTCAAAATCTTTCAAAATTGTTATCCTCCTCTACTCATCATCACTCGTAGAGGGGATGTACTCAAATGTAATACAAGATTCAGGGTGGTCGGACTCCTCTTGGAGTTGTGGCTCATCTTCTGGGTCTTGTCCTTGTTCCACAACTTGTTCTACCTCAATTCCCTCGTTAACATCTTCTTCAATTAGCTCTGGGTTCTTCCCCATCTCATCCATCTCTTCGTCTGTGTCATCATCTGTCTCATATCCCTCATCAATATCTTCATCTAGTATTACCTCGTGTGCAGGCATCTCTTCATCTAGATCCTTTTTGGGGTCATCCTCCTTATTTACCTCTTGATTGCGGGCTTCTTTTCACTGGCGGAGGTCTTCTAAGTTGGGTTTGAAGGTTGATACTAATGTCTCACAGTAGAGATTGCAGGAGAGATTTACTACATCTCCAAAAAAAAGATCCATAGTATGCCCGTGGCAACACTATGTTCTAGTCCGTCCAACGTGTCCATAAATGGTGAACTGTGTCAATCTCATTTCTCTTACAACCCCAGAATGGCTTTCTCCCTCGCCTTGTGAAAATGGTGAACACGCTCGTCGATGGTCTCCTTAGGATTACGAACGAATTGCTCGTATACAATTCTAGTCACTCTAGATTCCTCAGGCTCTCCTCTGTGTGCCATGCCTGAGGAATACCATTTATGTAAGTCCAGTTAGTTTAGGGTATTCAAATAAGTTCTCACTGATTTACGTGGACTAAAATGAAAATATCCTTTCAAAACAAGTTTATTTATTGACTACCAGTTATGTTCAAACTCATTTTTAATTCTAGTTGAATGCCAATCTCTTATTTTATGTTCTTGTACTTCACATAAAATCTTTATACATAAATATCTGAAAGGCATGTAAAATTTATAAAATACTTAAACTACTTCTTACCTCAGAGTCGGCAGAGTGGATGATGGCAATGGGCTACTAAAAATTTTCTACTTGAAAATATCTTTGAAAAATTTTGCAAGTCTATAAAAATCTAAACCCGCTCTAATATCAAGCTATAACGCCCTAAATTCAGAAAGTCTGGGACGCTATCTGATCTTTAAAATTAACTGTAAATGCAGAATTAATTATAAAATAATTAAATGTGGAAATTTTAGTTACTAAGTAGTAAGAGAATTTGTCTAAACAATTTGGAATTCAGTAATAAAATAAATGATTAATTTGAAATTTTAAAGGACATTAAATATCAACATTTAAATTTAATTTCTAGTAGCCTTCACCCGTCGACCCACCATTGGCTCCAAAACATAAAAGTATTAGTTTGAAAGAATGAGTATAGAAATATACTCATTAGAAGACTCTATCGCATATTAGTCAATTCATATCATAAATATTAAATGTAAACATGAAAATAGTTCTTTCTTGGTGGATATGATTTTCGAGAACAAGCATCATAAATTAATACATATTCCGGTTCTTGCACACTGAAGTAGATACGCGTATAGTAATAAAAAGATCTTAAGCATATAATAATATGCAATCTTCCTTGTAATCACACATTTGTATGTAACATCCATAGCTCGAATCAATTAATAATGTGGAAAACTTTAAGAAAACACTTATAGAAAATAAGAGTCTACCTTAAACCTTGCGAGTTGAGCTACCTTAGCAAGAAATCTACTTGTTTATTAATCATCTGCGCGCCTCGTCTAGCCATAATAAACTAAATTATCTTAGAATTGTGAAAATAATTTTTTATGAATAATTAATATAAACTTTGAGGACCAAAATGAAACTTTGCAATAGTTTAAGACTGGGACCCGAATGACAAGTATTAACTTGAAGACTAAATAGTTGAAACAGGAGGCTGGAGGCCTTTCTTTTATGTGATAAACCTTAAGAACCTAATTAAGGGAACTCAAAACCTTGGGGGACTTAAGTTGCAAAAGAATTTAATATAATATTCAAATCCTTTACTCTCTTGTTTCTTTCCAACTTGGTAGAATCAAAACAAGACAGAGAAATAGAGAGTTCCAGAGAGAGAAAACAAGATTCATACGGCTTGAATTAACGAAATCGATGCTGGCAAATGAAATTTCTGCAAGAGGGGTGATGGGTAATCGTCTTGCTACGCTTATAGGTGTGCGGCTATGACTAGGTTATGGGTTTGCAGTAAGTTTAAGGGGAGAAAAGATTGGCAGGTTCTGCAAAGAAGAATTCCCGCGAGCTTACTGCTGCTGGCGACCCTATTTCTCCTCTGCCTTGCTTTCTTTCCTCTACTTTCAGGTTCTACGTCAGGGATTCGTTCTCGATGTATACATTTATGTATATATGTATGTATGTGATGTGTTTATGGTAAGTTTAAGGGGAAGAGAGAGAGAATTGACACTTAGGGAAAAGGAATCTAGCGAACGCACGGCTGCCACACAAAAATGGCGGCTAATGGCTAGTGTAGTGACAGGCGAAATCGCAAGTGCACGATACCGTTCAAGTAGTATAGGACTAGACGAGTCCCGAATGTCGATCTCACAGGGAAAGATGTCACCTATTTCACTTGAGTCAATTTCACACCAACTAAATAAGGAAATTAAGAGTTGTAAAAGAATAGTGAGTTTGTTTAAACTAACAATTAAATGCTCTATCTATTTTTATCTAAGAAGCAACTCAAATTAATGGACTAAAAAATATATGAATGAAAGCGTTGAGACTCACGAATCCACAATAAACAGGCGTTCCAATTATGCAATCCCACTCATGACAATCCACCATCACGTGCTCACAACCAGTTTCATAAATTTAATTGAAAACCTCTCTCAGCCAAATTCAAATCTACCCAACCAAGTAAACCCACTATATCTCTATGTGAATTTCAACCTAGTTGAGTGCATTAATTAACAAGAAACCATTTTTGTGGTCACATAAATCATAAAAGTATGTCTCTATCTTCTATGCAATTTATATTTTCTATTGAAGTGCTAAACTGGAGACTTACCTCTCGGTTTCCTCACGAATTCACTAACACAATTACAAGTTGATCAGGCTCATAAAAGGGAATTACGTATCACAATAGAAAATAAGCACGCAATAACAATTAGAGTCATGAATGGAATTAACACAATTAAAACATGTCTATCGCTTCATCGATTATCTCAACAAGGAAAATTAGTTACGCATAATAAAGGAATTCATAACATAAACATTCATAGGGTTTGAATATATGATCAGATTCTAGCAACGAAAAGACGAAGAATAACGAAGGAAACGTTTGCACCAAACGAAGAACTCCGTTCTTCAATCTTCACGCGAACTCCGGTTTCAATCTCCAAGCCCTTGCTCCAATCTCCTAGCCCTTAAGAACAATTTTCTATGATCAATCCCCCCCTTTTACCGAAGGGTTTTCGTTCTTTTATAGTTGGGGAGGCCTTAGAACCCTAGAATGTGTCAAAAAGGGCCCGAAATGGGCCGCGTGTTCCGATATGGGCCGCGGGTGGCCGTGGGTATGCTTGCCGCGGCCTGGCCGCGGCCAACAGCTTTTCAGCCAATCCCGCGTGTGGCCGCGGGTATGCTTGTCGCGGCCTACTTCCGTGGAATGCAGTTTAGTCCCTGTTTTGAGTTTTTCTTGCGGCAAAGGTCCTTTTCAGTTTTTCCCTTCTTTTAAACACGTCCCTAAACTTCTTGGAC
>CAVNYN010277290.1:0-10484 GCA_963692815.1 Nyctanthes arbor-tristis
TCCTTTTCATTTAAATCCTCAAGATTTTCTCATTTCTCAAATAGATATATGTTTTTTCCTTTCTTATAATTATTCTAACTTAACTTCATCTAACAAATGGTAATAGTATCACATATTAGAGTATCAAATACCCACAAAAAAAAAAAAAACAACTCCTCTTCACCTTTAAACACTAATTCTTAGCCTTTAACAAAATTACTACATTTTCTAGTAAATATTAGGTTGCCTCTTCCATGCATTTGTTCTATATTTTTGCTAAATTTTACAAATGGTCATAGCATCCCATACTAATCTCTCAATTATCACTAAAAACATCACAAATAGCTCTTCACTTTTAAACACTTATTCTTTCTTAGTTTTTAACAATTTCCACATTTGCTAATAATAATTATTAAGTCATTCATTACTTCACCAATTTCCTCAATTACCATGATATTATGAAATAAAATCATAACACCAACTATTGAATCAAGACTTAGTTCAACTCTTTCAACAAGGATCATTAAGTTTTCCCTGGTTGGGCAATGCCCATTCAAAACTATTTAAAAATCAAGAACGGTGTCGTATGTTTATGAAATTCTCCTAGAATGTAGAAAACTCATATAAGTTCATCATATGTGGAATTGAGCTCAAGAAAACTAAGTTAGGAATACCAAAATAATTTTCAACCTCCAAAGGATCTCTTCTCGGGTGCCCCTGACACCTTTCACAAAACGTGTCATAAAAACTCATACCGGTCTCCAAATGGTGTCATTCTAATTTTGAATGATAGACAACGCATGGAAGTTCGTTTTTCAGCTTGTATCTTGCTAAAATTCAACATATACTATAAGTTATGATCTTCCAAAATTGAAGGGCAGAACAACGTATATAATAATTCCATGCCTAAATTCCTTTTATTAAATTCATATACACATGCTTGGCTCCTTTCTATAATTATTCTAAACTTACTTATTCTTACAAGTTGTAATGGTATAACTTATTAATGTCTCAAATACCCACTAAAAACAACAAATAAGACTAATTCTTCACCTTTAAATATAAATTCTTAAGCCTTTAATAAAATTTTCAACACTTGCTTTTAAATTTTAAATCATTCATTACTTTCATCGAATCTCAACTTCACCAAATTGACAATTGCCATGCTATTATTCCACAAAATCATAATACCAACTCATGTATAAAATTTCAACTTAGCCAACTATAATTTCTTATACTAACATTATCAACCTCAATTTCCATAACCAACTAATGATTTCATGTCGTTAAAACGTGTAGTAAACAAAATTCCAACCTAGTATTGCATATTCATAAAAATTTCATAAACCCCGATAACATTTACGTTCTTAAACTTATATAAATTCAAGGCTTAAGGATCAATAGCACTTACTTGATTGACCTTTGCTCTCCTTCTCCTTCTTTTTCCCAAGATTCTTCCAATTTTCTCTTCTTCCTTTTTTTTTTTAAAAGACAAAATTTCGGCAGAATGCTTTCAGTGCTTGTTGGCTCTTTTCTTTTCTTTCTTTTGTCTTTTGTCTTTTGAGTTTGCTTGTTTATTAATTACACACACACATATATTGTCAAAGTCCCAATAATTCTCTAGAACCACTTGGACTTATTTGAATTTCATTTTTCAATTTTCATTCTTTTTTTTTTGTTTTCAATTGAATCTTTAACTTTGTATTCGTATTTAATTTAGTCCTCACAAAAATGAAAGTAAAAAGAAAAATTGGGGTGTCACAATCTTACCCCCTCAAAAGAATTTCGTCCTCGAAATTCAACAATCTTAAGGTCTGAAAAATGAAATTACTAAGATTACATTTGACCGTCAGTCTCTCCCATGTAGTCCTTCCATAACATATGACCTTCAAATGATTTACTAATGGAATTTGCCTGTTAGCCAACATTTATGTCTTGCTAACTAAGTCTTCTGTTCTTCATTTTCCCAAATTTCATATATGACATGCATAATTTATTAACTTAATAACTTCAGTCGTATGTATTAATACTCAACTTCTTTTCATTTGTAATCTTTTCACTTCACATACTGCCCCTATTGACATTTTCATCATAATCTCTTCATATATTGTCTAGCGTTGCAATGGATCATGATATCACGTCTCTAAAGTCTTTACAAGACTTAACAATGAAACTTCAACCATAATCACTTTCTTCTAGCTCACTTTTTCCTTCTAATTTCATATAAATCTCATGCTTAATCAACTTAACTCATGCATATAGTTATTCACTTTGTGGTCATTTTTAATATCCCTTCATCTCGTGAACTATTATGATGTTACATTTCCAAAATTTTCAATAGCAATGTGACTCAAATCACCATCACTTGACTTTCTTAATTCATATTTATACCATCGTTCCAATTATATACAAGCATTGACTTCATGTCCTCTCCTTACATGGTTGTAAGTAGTCTTAGTGGTAAGACTCTTACAATTACTTATAGCTTGAAACCCCTAAACCCATTCATCATCAGTGGTAAGAATTCAACTATAACATGCCTCTTTCTAGTCCCCCCATCTTTCTTGTCTTTTTGGCGAAAAAATTTTCAATATGATTCTATATATGCTGTAGATTTACGTAATGCACATACATGGGATTCCTTTTTATTCATGTCTCTTGTTCTTTGTTGCTTTTTAATTCCCACTCAAAAGATTCGAGAGAAATTAATAGGATTTGAGGGAGCATTAAAGTAATTTAGAATGCCTTAACTTTTGAATCATTTAACAAAATTTTGTCAAGAAGACATTAGTGAAAACCCGAAGAGTGGCACTTCAATGAGACTGGACAGAAAGAATATCATTAGTAAATTTTCTATGCTTATTTGAAGGATAAGGGTCACAAGCAATTGAAAATACACAAATAAATAAATGTGTTGAATGATGATGACAACTTTGGGCAGGTTTAATAAAAAAAAACTGGTATATGGTGGGATCCAATGAAATAAGCAACTCGTGTGAGTAACTAGTGGCGGGGAAATAAACTAAAGATGTGATTTAAGTGATCATTTCCCCTCGTGTTACAAGTTTAAGTCTAGTCTATACGATGACATGTAGATAATTGACAATATTACCGCGAAAGGATTTCAAAACATCATAGTCTTGGCTAGCAGATTGGAGCATGTTGAAAATTAAATATCTTGTTTGAGATATTATGGTGACAAGGTATGGAATTTGGGAATTTTCTTTGGGTTATAAGCCACGTGAAATTGAAAAAGAATCAGACCAATTCAACTATTTGGGTAGTTTGATAGAAACTTTTGAATCCATAATTCATACAAGATCGAGGACATAAGTAATAATTGGAGCTTCTATATAAGATAATAGAAAGAACTAGTGCTAAAGAAAGTGTAACTAAGAAACTGGATAACATTCATGGAGCAGTTTAAAATAGGAGAAGAAAGAGGTCATGAACATGTTGCCTTGCTTAATTGAAGCTCCAAGGGACATGAAGAAAATAAAAGTTATCTGACACTCTTAACGAATCCTTCAAGTCATATGGTTTAAACAAATGAAACGATGTTTTATCTGTAATTTTGTTTCTTCAATCTTTAGGTACTTCTACTTCAATGAAGTGGATGACTTTGTATTTATATAGCAACTGCATGGTTTTACAATTTCTGAAACTTTCATAGTCAATTTTGTAATTTCAGAGCTTCTGGACTGGCTTGTAAGGTCATAGGAATATGGCAACTTGTAATTAATAAATTTGGTAATAATCATGAGTATTCTGATGATAGTAAGGAGAAATTTCTACACATAACAAGAGTTGGAATAACATCACATGATAGAAACTCAAATAGTAATAGTTGCACAACATTTTACGAGATATTGAGTCTGAGAACCTTGTGGGACATTTTGTCTCACAAAATCAAAATTTGGTTATAGAAGGCATCAAAGGCATCCCTCGTTCTCAAGAATGATCTCGCCACAATCAATATCAAGTTCAAAATCTATACAAGTTCTTTTCAAGGAAGGATAGATTAAAGAGGTAAGATGGACAACATTCGGCAACATGGAGATGAAGTAGAAACTGATTTATCTGGGGGTTCTTAGTGGTTGAAGAAATCCCTTAGGATAGCATTGTAATGGAATACATTTCAAGGCTTGAATTAGGAAAGCCTGCTTTGCCAAATCTGAGACAATGATCTGCACTTTTCAAGATATCTTCAAAGCACTGAATGCTCATGAGCATAGACTTTACAAAGAATTTGAGAATGAGAATCCATGTGATCAGGAATGATAAGAATATAAATCTATGGGAGTTTTTCCTTTCACTTCTCATAGCCGTCACCTACTTGACTTTTCTTTGTTTCTAACCTTTATATAGGTAGGGGATTCAACAAAGTCATTCTAATATTCTTTAACAATCAAAAATCCTATATGAGATTTAAGAATTCGTTCTATCTAGCATCCATTTACACATGAATGGATAATATAGATAACAGAACTTATATAAGATGAAGTAAATTAACACATTTCATTAGGACTAATGGCTGGAAATGCGTACTCTTCTCTAAATCTCATTCATCACATATACCATACGAACATTTGTTAATTACATATCATCATAAACTAAATAATATACTTCATCATCTTTCTTATCATTACCTTTAAGGGAAGCAATGGAAGTTTGGGGCAACATCTCTTATTACTGCGAGTCTTGCCACCACATTACATGAGTATCTAAATCTATGACGTTAGCATGCAAGTATAATGCAACATAAATACTTAAAACCTTGCTGTGATACTAAACTGACACGCCCCACCCCTAGTACCTCTAACTTACTAGAAGTGTAACGTGCGCCAACGATAAATTCCACCTAAAAAGCTAGAATTTACCGTCAAGGCTCGTGGATATACTAATTATCCTAGAAAAAAATTTTCGACGGCATCTCCCATATTTTATGAACAAAACCAACCTGCATCAATTCATAATGTCAACACATCAGCCTCCCACAAACTAATAATTTCTCATTAGAAGATCACCTCATAAATCACCTTATAGATCAACCAGTATAATAAATCAAATAGGATTCACCCAATTTCCAACTATATGCTAATTACCTTTTACATGTTAACCTTATAAATCATAGGATTAGAAAATTTTATAGCAAATCAATTTCATTACGTGGTGACTCAATTCTCGAAAATAGCAGGCTCGATACTGATGTGTTGCTCAAACTCTAGTTGCTACTTGAAAGAAAAATTATATTGAAAAGATATGAGCTAATAAGCCCAGTGAGTAGAGTTTTATAAATAAACATGCTTTTGAAAGTTGAAATGTAACCTTTGTAACATCCTGAATAAAATGTTCAAGCTCATTTGAGAATTTCATGACTTTAAATATAAATCTAGTATGACTTCAAACTTTGTGGAATCATCACATATTAGAAAACATCATGAACATCATTTAACTTTATAATCATCATAGAATTCATTAGAAAATATCATAAATATCATTCATTTAATAATCATCGTGAAATCCACTATAAAACATTATAAAACCATTTCATTTCAAGATCATCATAAAATTTTCCCTAAAGAGTATCCAACATCTCATGATCATAATAACAAGCCAAACGAGCGTAGACACCAGCTTGGGCCATAGGTACGTTATGACTCCTTCGCCGTAGGCCGCACAATAAACAGCTTGAGCCATTGCTAGCACATAGGCTAGGCGACGTTCATTTGGTCAGCTTGAGCCGTAGGCCCCTTCGCCCATAGGCGGCATATCATTTGATCAGCTTGAGCCATATAGGCCCCTTCGCCCGTACGCAGCATGATCATAAATATAGGATACAAATTTGGGGTTTTCATGCATCATAAATCACATTTTAAATAGAACATTTCTCTGAAAAGCATAAAGCATCATTTCATAAAAATACGTCATCATAAAACATTTCAAATTCTTATGAAATACATCATCATCATAAAACATTTCAAGTCCATAGGAATTCAAGCATAATTCAAATTTCATTTAGAAGAAAGAAAGAAGAAGAAGATCTCCACTCACCGGCTAATTAGCAATATAGCTCCTTTCGTGGTTCATTTCCTTTTTAACCTTTGTCATCGCCTGTGAAATTATAAAAATTCTACTTAAACATCTAATTCACGTCTCATAATTTCTTCTATTTCACAAATCCCACATAACTCAATTTTCTTTAATTCTCTTTCTTCATTCTCATTTATTTTTTCTTTATAACATATTTTACTAATTTTAATTCCCTACTTAAACTAAGATTCATAAATATAAAATTTCCTTCGGAGAAAAATTCCTTATTTCATTAAATTCTCAAGACCTTTTCCGTCCTTTTCATTTAAATCCTCAAGATTTACTCATTTCTCAAATAGATATATGTATTTTCCTTTCTTATAATTATTCTAACTTAACTTCATCTAACAAATGGTAATAGTATCACATATTAGAGTATCAAATACCCACACAAAAAAAAACAACTCCTCTTCACCTTTAAACACTAATTCTTAGCCTTTAACAAAATTACTACATTTTCTAGTAAATATTAGGTTGCCTCTTCCATGCATTTGTTCTATATTTTTGCTAAATTTTACAAATGGTCATAGCATCCCATACTAATCTCTCAATTATCACTAAAAACATCACAAATAGCTCTTCACTTTTAAACACTAATTCTTTCTTAGTTTTTAACAATTTCCACATTTGCTAATAATAATTAGTAAGTCATTCATTACTTCACAATTTCCTCAATTACCATGATATTATGAAATAAAATCATAACACCAACCATTGAATCAAGACTTAGTTCAACTCTTTCAACAAGGATCATTAAGTTTACCCTGGTTGGGCAATGCCCATTCAAAACTATTTAGAAATCCAGAACGGTGTCGTATATTTATGAAATTCTCCTAGAATGTAGAAAACCTATATAAGTTCATCATATGTGGAATTGAGCTCAAGAAAACTACTTTAGGTATACCAAAATAATTTTCAACCTCCAAAGGATCTCTTCTCGGGTGCCCCTAACACCTTTCACAAAATATGTCATAAAAACTCCTACAGGTCTCCAAATGGTGTCATTCTAATTTTGGATGATAGACAACGCATGGAAGTTTGTTTTCCAACTTGTATCTTGCTAAAATTCAACATATACTATAAGTTATGATCTTCCAAAATTGAATGGCAGAACAACATACCTAATAATTCCATGCCTAAATTCCTTTTATTAAATTCATATACACATGCTTAGCTCCTTTCTATAATTATTCTAAACTTACTTCTTTTTACAAGTTGTAATGGTATAACTTATTAATGTCTCAAATACCCACTAAAACCAACAAATAAGACTAACTCTTCACCTTTAAACATAAATTCTTAAGCCTTTAATAAAATTTTCAACACTTTCTTTTAAATTTTAAGTCATTCATTACTTTCATCGAATCTCAACTTCACCAAATTGACAATTGCCATACTATTATTCCACAAAATCATAATACCAACTCATGTATAAAATTTCAACTTATTCCTCTATATAAAATTTCATCTTTTTACTAGCCAACTATAATTTCTTATACTAACATCGTCAACCTCAATTTCCATAACCAACTAATGATTTCATGCCGTTAAAACGTGTAGTAAACAAAATTCCAACCTAGTATTGCATATTCATAAAAATTTCATAAACCCCAATAACATTTACATTCCTAAACTTATATAAATTCAAGGCTTAAGGATCAATAACACTTACTTGATTGATCTTTGCTCTCCTTTTCCTGCTTCTTCCCAAGATTCTTCCAATTTTCTCTTCTTCCTTTCTTTTTTTTTCTTTTTTTTTTTAAAACGAAATTTCGGCAGAATACTTTCAGTGCTTGTTGGCTCATTTCTTTTCTTTCTTTTGTCTTTTGAGTTTGCTTGTTTATTTATTACACACACACATATAGTCAAAGTCCCAAGAATTCTCTAGAACCACTTGGACTTGTTTGAATTTCGTTTTTCATTCTTTTTTTTCGTTTTCAATTTAACTTTTAACTTTGTATTCATATTTAATTTAGTCCTCACGAAAATGAAACTAAAAAGAAAAATTGGGGTGTCACATGAATGTTTCCTCCATCTATTTGTTCAGATAGTGACATGAAAAAATCAAGTAACAGATGTGGCACCCTTTGCACTTTTTTATAATTTTTATTTTATGTGTCAAAAGGTACAATTTTTTAGATGATAAAAAAGTATTCCGTTATTATCGTCGAATAAATTGTGTCACTTGAAAATGTCATTCATTCATATTAGTTTTGATTTTCATCTCTTTGTGTTTCAATATTCAGTTTTGAGTTCTCAATTTTTGTATTTTTAGTGTAATTTAAGGACAAAAAATGAATTTGTTTTTCTTATTTTGGGCATTTTCTGTTTTTACGCTTGAGCTTTCTTTACAAAATTTTTCATTGTTTTCGAAAATGCATATTAAAAAATATGAAACTAAACAAGTTTCCAGTGGTTCAAACAATTGAAAACTAAAAACAGCCTCAAAGAGTCCTGGAATCTTACTGTCTGTCCTTCCTCTTAATGGTTTCAATGGTTTCTAGATATCTGATAAGAAATCTGCCATACTGATAATATAGGTATACTTCTTCAACGGAAGATAAATAAATAAATAAAATTTGTAGAAATTGCTGATTTGTGTGAAAGTGAAACATAGTATTTTGTTGGTGTTCAACACTTATCAGGTGGACGCTTTAACAACGATACGTGGTCAAGAAGAGGGTTGGATTGTTGAGCGGCTTTTGAATGAGGTATGCAAAACATACCTGATTCAAAACTATGTCACTGCAGCTACTGATAGAGCTTGATGGTGCAGATCAGCGAAAGGGTGTTTTTGTAGTTGGTGCCACAAACAGGTACTAATTGTTATTTGTACAAGGAGTTTACTGGATGAAGAGAAGAATTTCTGATTAGAAATCTTTAGTAACGGACCGTGCCCTCCTTCGACCTAGAAGATTTGGGAAAACCATGTATGTCCCACTTCCCGGTGCAGCTGAGCGTGGTTTAATCTTGACAGCTCTTGGTAGGAAGAAGCCTATAGATGCTGATGTAGACTTGATGTCAATCGGAAGGGACGCTGCTTGTACAAATCTCAGTGGAGCCGACCTGTCTGCTCCACTTTGTCTATAAATCATTCATTTCCGTTTCATATAGTTATATTTTTTAGCCGAACTGAAGCTGATTATTATTTTTAGTGCGCTTAAGAATTTTTTTTTTTTGGTGGTGGTGGGGTGATTTATTTTTTATTTTTCTTTATTTATTTATTTTTTTGTAGCAGCAAACAGTTGGATTCAGTGGTTCATGGTTCATACTTGGTTGACACGATTAATTGTAGTTAAGCATACGTGACAATAATACGAAGAAAATTCTTTTTTATTGTTTGAGACGTAAGTATAATAAGTCTTTCAAAAGAAATGGCATATCAAATCCACAATTCCAAAATTAACAAGTGCCCTAGACACTTGGCAACGTTAGCAATTAATTAATCATAAAAATAGCATGGTCTTCTTACTTAGCAAGATTATCTTCATTTATTAATTATAAAAATAGCACATGCTCTATACACTTGGCAAAAATAACAACTAATTATGACAAATGTCCTATAAATTTGGTGAACTAGCATCCTTAATTAATTACAATAACATATATCTTATAATTTGACAAATATTGTTAAAAATTTACGGGATGTTGCAGCGTGACATTGGCAACAAATTGTATAGGAATAAAATGCAAAAGGGGCAACAATTAAAAAATAAAAAATAGATCGGAAGAGCACACGTAAAAGTTTCATGTCAAATCGATGAAACAATGGAATACAAAAAGATACAGTAAAAAGTTTCAATCGGTACTGGGCAGGTACGGGTTGGGGGCGGGTATGGGGTGGCCGCTCCTAAACCACCCCGTTGTCATTCCTAACTTTGACACTATATTGTAGAACACATTACATGGTGAAGTCGGCCAGTGATCAACTAGAGGTACATGTGATTTAACTTTTGTAATTAGGGGAAAAAAATAGAGGTTCTATTAATACATATTACTCTATAGCCTTCATTTAAAACTTTTAGACAAGTTGAAGAGTTAAGAGCTTTAAGAGATTGCCACTGTGTTTGGTAGAAAGCCACGTGAAAACCATCAACTCCAGGTGCTTCGTTTGGTCCCATACTATATAGAGCTACGGTAATATCCCGTTCAGTGAATGATTCCTCCATCTGTTTGTTCAAATAGTGATATTAAAAAAATGAAGTAATAGACGTGGCATTCTTTACACTCTTTATAATTTTTGTGTATCAAAATGTACAATTTTATTAGAATGATAAAAAAAATATTCAGCAATTATTATCTAATGAAATTGTGTCACTTGAAAATGTCATTTGTTCATATCAGTTTGGATTTTTTTTTTTTTGGGAAACACATTAGTTTGGATTTTCGTCTCTCTTTAGAATAGTGGAAGC
>CAVNYN010277297.1:0-17208 GCA_963692815.1 Nyctanthes arbor-tristis
TCCCCCCCATTTCTGTCGGAAATGGCAGCCAAATGGCTGCCATTTCCGGCAGAAACACCCCCCCATTTTGCTGCTAGAAATGGCAGCGAAATGGGGGGCCCCCATTTCACTGCCATTTCTGGCAGCAAAATGCTGCAGGAAATGGCAGCCATTTGGTTGCCATTTCTAGCAGAAATGGGGTGGATTCACCCCCCCTTTTTGGCCGCCGGAATGAACCATTCCGGCGGCCAGCCGCCGGCAATACTGTCGGCGACAAGAGAGACGTGGGGTGGCGTGGGGTTTTTTATTATTTTTAAATATTTTTGAAAAAAGTTTAAAATGTTTATGGGGGGTATAATCGTCTTTTTCATAAAAATTTGACGGAATAGTGGCAATATGGACGATTTGTGTGTATTTTTGAAAGGTTAGGGGCTGTGTTGTGTCTTAAAAAATGTTGGGGACGAAACATGTTCTTAACCTAAATGTTGGGGACGATTTGCGAAATTAACCCTTAAATGTATTAATTTGTTTAGTATTTAATTGTATTAAACAAAATAAAATATTTGAAACTCTGAAAAGAAATTATGTTTCACGTAAAAAGATATAAAGATTGAATTGTAGAATTTGGTGACATATATGCCTCTTGTTTTGCACCAAGCTGAAATGTAAGGCTTTAAAAAAAGGGAAAAATGAAAGGTTAATCGTCATTTTCACATTGTCTACAATTACAGTAAGACATTTTGGTTATTTTATAAATGAAGTCGAAAAATCAAGTTGCTTTTCTGATTCTACAATCATAGTAATGATGATGATGTGGTTTGAACAAATGTTGCAGTGGTAAAGTCTTCACGTTCTGATTGGGTAGGAGTGGGTAGGAGGTATCGAGTTCAAACCACACAATTGTCCACCCCTCCCTTATCTCCCCTTTGTAAAATTTAAAAATAAAAAAAGGAAAAAATATCTTACTATCATATAAAGTTCAATAATTGAGCTAGTTCTCGCCTAAATTTCAGCTAGCTTCTTGTGCAAGCCTGCAAATTTTGTTGATATTTTTTTTCTTTTAATTTCTGCCTTGGTAACTTACTTGCAAAAAACTACTCCTCCTGTCCCAAAAAGACCTCCACTTCTATTTTTATCCGTCCAAAATTATATTATCATTTCCTTATTGGATTAATTTCACAAAAGTCCCTAATCTTTGGATTAAGAATTGATTAGGTCCTCAACTTTTTTAAGACTCTTTTGGGTCCCTAACATTTCATAAATACGCACAAAAGGTCCATTTTTTACCATTCGGTAAATTTTTTACAAAATGATGATTATACCCTTAATTTATTAACTTTGAAATTACAATATTTAAAAATAAAAAAAATTCAGAAAAAAGGGAAAAACCCACCCCACCTCCCCTATCCCTCCAAGAACAACCGGAAATGACAACAAATTGGTTGGGGGGATTCAAAATTTCAAACGGCAGCAAAAAAATTTTTGTTGGGGAGGTGAAATCCCCCCAAAAAATGCTGTCGTTTCTGGCATCAAAGGGAGGATTCACCCCTCAAAAAATGCTACCATTTCTGCTGCTGTTTAGGGGGATTCTCCTCCCATATTTTTACTAGCGGAAACGACAACAAATCCCCCATTTTCTGCTGGAAACGACAGTATTTTTGGGGGATTCACCCCCGCAATTTTTACTGCCGGATGGGGGGTGAACCCCCAATTTGTTGTCATTTCCGGTTGTTCTTGGAGGGATAGGGGAGGTGGGGTTTTTTCCTTTTTATTTTTAATTTTTTTTTTATTTTTAAATATTTTATTTTTAAAGTTAATAAACTAAGGGTATAATCGTTATTTTTTAAAAAAATTGACCGAATAGTGAAAAATGGACCTTTTGTGCATATTTATGAAAGATTGGGGACCCAGAAGAATCTTAAAAAAGTTGGGGACCTAATCGATTCTTAACCCAAATGTTGTAGACCTCTTGTGAAATTAACCCTTCATTATTTAACTTTTTATACTTTTAAAATATCCGTATTTAGTATGCATAGTAATCAATAATAAAGAAGATCTAAAGTGAAATATTAAATAAACTAAAAGGCATATTAGAAAATATACTTTTAAATTGTACATTTCTAACGACATTAATTATATTTTCTTAATCTATGTGAAAAATAAAAGGGACTATGTGAGACAGAGGGAGTATCATATAAAGCTCAATAGTTGAGCCAATTCCCGCCTAAATTTCAAATAGCTTCTTGTGCAAGCCTACGAATTTTGTTGGTAATTTTTTCTTTTAACTTCTGCCTTGAAAACTTACAAAAACTAACTTGGAGTGCTTGTCTATTGAAAATAGATGCCGGTTTTATAATTAGCTCTTGTCTTGAGCATTGTAAAGTTTTTTGTGCAAAGCTTAATTTTATTTTAACGTTTAGATATATTAACGCTCAAAGAAAAAAAAAATGGCTATCGTTAATGATAATTGCTTTAAAAAATATATGGATTAGGGGAAAAATTAAATTATTACAAAGATAATGGAAAGTCTAATAAACAATTATCAT
Source organism: Nyctanthes arbor-tristis (assembly GCA_963692815.1). Taxonomy (NCBI): domain Eukaryota; kingdom Viridiplantae; phylum Streptophyta; class Magnoliopsida; order Lamiales; family Oleaceae; genus Nyctanthes; species Nyctanthes arbor-tristis. The sequence goes on from CAVNYN010277297.1 coordinate 2,526, forward strand.
AATTTAATAATATTTTAAAGCTAATCCATATTAATTATTATCCTACTTTATTCATTCTAATTTATTTGTAACAGTGAATATTAAATAATGGCATATAAGAAAACTTATAATTTCAATTATATTTTTAAAGGAAAATGATATATATTTTGAGATAGATGCAAAAGAAATAAGAAACTATATTTATGGAGTTGAGATAATTTTTTTTTTATCAATAAGAAAACTATGTATTATTTCCACGCATTGCACGTGGATAACTAGTAAAAATAATAACCAATTAAATTTCCCATTATTCACTTTCAAAAAAAAAAAAAAAATTCCCCATGATTCTCCTAAATTAAGATGATAAAAGATTTTATTTGTATACATTAATTTCCACTGTATGTTTCATTTCTCAATCGTCATTCACTCTGAAATGCACTTTGAGATAATTAACATCATCCAAAACAACATGCGGAATTATATTCCCACCAAAAAATGTTATTTCCACACCACAATTTATAACCACCGCAAACAATTTATACTTTTAATTATCACACTACAATAAATTTACATTTATAACCCACAATCTAAAAGTATAACTAGTAAAAACAAAATTATAGTAAAATATCATGGAATCCATTTTCGGTTAATTTTAGCTCTCCCACCACAATTCTCGTTCTTCTACCCTCACAATATTTAATAGCAACCATCCATCCCACTCAATGATTTTCAACAATTCATATTCTTGCGGGAGGAAATCAATAATTAGGCTAGCCAGTCATGTATCTGATTTGCCTTGAATTTGAAGGAAAGTAAAGAGAAGCCAACATTCCTCATACTCTTTAGGGTTTTACGGCAAGTTGTTATCTTGGGTTTTATTTGTAACGTTAATTAGGGTGTGAAATATAGGAGAATCGGAGATATTTGAGGCCCAAATCAATATTTCTGACTGTTTTTATTGTTCTAGAGAACCCTACAACGTTTTGATTCGAGCTTCACTTTGGGGTTCAGTAGGAGTTATCATTTAGAATTAAATAGGAATACCTTTATCGTGATTAAGTTCAATCATTCGACATAACAAAAAAATCAGATTTATTCAGTTTACTGTCAATGCAAATCTACAATTTTAGATTCCATTGGTGTTTTCAAATTAATGAAATTGAAAAGAGAAAATAAGGAATATAAGGCATCAAATGATCCCGTGTCCTGAATGTAATTACTAAGAAAATCAAATTGCGTTGCCAACAAGAAGCACCATTTTCTCTCCTTTCGGGCCGGAGAGGTGGAGATTCATGAAGGGTTTAAGAACATCTTCAATGTACAAGGTCTTGATGTATGGTCCAAACAATAGAGAGATAGACTCAAAAAAAATTTGTGGACCCCACATTTTTTAAATTTTCTTTTTCTTTTAATCATTTTTCTCTCATTTACATAACTATTTTCTCATTTTTTCCCTCTATCCCGTGCAAGGTCTATTTTTGGACATTCATCCAAGACTCTAAGTCGCTACTACTACTATTTTATTATTATTATTATTTTTGAATTTCTATCTCTTTCTCTCTCTCACTCTCTCATCTTTTTCACTTTTCTCTCTCTTTTATTCCTACACCTCTTTCCACCAACATTCAATTAAAATAATCATCTTCTCTCTGTCTCTCTCCTCTACACCACCCAAAACTTTAACATCCCTATTGGAGGGGGTGCTTGAGGTGTGAGAGGCAAAACAAAAAAAAAAAAAAAAGAAAAGAAAAGAATTTTTTTAAATATTAAAAACCAAAACGCAAAAAAGGTAATTAAAGTAAGTTTGGCTACAGATATTTATGTGAATAAGAAAATGTAGTGTGTGAATAAATCATGGTAGTGGAAATATAATTCCCCCAAACAACATTCAGTAAGAGTTACTGTTCCAATGTACAAAATAAATTACTCACAAATTAGGGACACTTTGATACAAACGTAGAGCACCAAATACAGAGTGCAGGACATATTGTTCCACTGTATATTTTATCTTTAATACTGTCTAGTGCTCTACACTGTCTAATCAAACAAGCCATCCTCACTATCGGTGCAAAGAAAAACTTTAGTTTGGTAGACAATTACGCTTATATCTCGCTTCTGGAGGTCCGATGAACAGTTCGGTCTCAACATCTGAAACTTCACTATTTTCTGTACATGCCACAACTGCTCTCTCTTCATTTGATGATCCTTGTTGTGGTTCAATTCCGTACTGAACCATCAACGTGTCAAATTAATATCTCGAAAAATTTATTAGTAGGCATCGATAAAGTTGTAACTATAACCACTAATACAATAATTGTGTCAAATACCTTAGAAAAATAGGAGACTTTGCATCATTTTACTTTTAAAAGAATGACTGATTTATACGGGCGGGTTACAAATAGTTTTAACGGAAAGAAGGTATGATATAAAAGAATGCGACTTCACCTTCTCACGCAGCATTGCATTTTCAGCTGCTAGAGCTTTCCCCTGTGAATTGTTAAGACAGCAAAATGTTTCATGTAAGTAATTGCCAGTGCTTGTAATATGTTTACAATTACACGTTGACATATAACAACGTAACCAAAAAAGTCTTACTCTCAATAAATTTGATGCTAACTATATATATGATGATTTCTCATTTTTCGTCACAAACCCTTGGTTTATTCTTAGATTTTCTGGAAGATTGAAGGAATCCTTTGCCCTATTTCACATTTGTTAAATGTCATTAATTTACGAATTTTACCTTTTCTTTTAGCTCCTCAATTTGTTGCTTGAAAACTTGCATCTGCAAACCAAAACAGTAAAGAAAAAATAATAATAATGACATATAATTAATGACAATCTAATTTTTCACAAGCTTGAATAACTTGGAATTTGCAAAAAGTACCTTTCTAGCACGAATGATCCCGACGCTTCGCTCCAATTGCTGTTCTAGCTGTTGTAGATCTTGAAGGGTACACGAGTCCAAACTTTCCCCCAAGAGTCTCCTATTACATCATCAATCCTCTAATAAGAGTAACTTCTTCTATTAATTCAGATTCCCAAATACAAAATCTTACTTTCAGTATTATTATTCCAGTAAGTTTACAATCTTTATAGGCTTCTGTGGAAACAATTCACAAGAAGAAGTGCTAAGTTGGGTGGTCGAACCGTTTGGAAATTTCAAGAAGCTCTATCTTCTTCTTCAACCCTGCTGTTTCATGCTTTAACTGCTGTAATTCCAGATAGTAATAAAGTGATACAAAGTTTTTAGGTTTTGATTTGTTGATCAGACGAATTTTAATAGCAAAAAGTTGGCACCCTGTACCAGAATTCTAGAAATTTAAACGGAGACAACCTGCATATGTTGCTCATCTGGAGGGTTGTCACTCTGGTTATCCTTCGTATGTCTTTGGTAACGCTCTATTGTCTCCCGCGCGCTGATCAAGTTTCATGACAGATGAAACAATCAGCATGAATCGTTTAGGTATTCTACCCATAAAGAAACTATATGAGACTTCAAAGTGTAAAAGGCAAGTTCTCTTTACTTATTCAGCGTGTTTTCAATTTTCAAGACACTTAAAAAAAAAGGGTTACTTTCTAACTAGTTTTTGTTAAAAACTTAAAACAGTGAAAAATATATGAATAAATACATCCTTTTTCACACATTCAAAACAACAAAACGAAAATCAATTCAAAACCGAACATAGAGGAGTACATGCCTTGAGAATGAATAGTGTCAAAAGAGGTGAAAATGAAAAGCTATCTATAGAGATTAAAGACATTCCAAATTTAAGCAAGTAAGAGTCTAGTCCTAAAATATGCCAGTCCATCAAAGTTCAAGCCATTATGATTCACCATCTTGAATTTAGATAAAAAAAACTTTTCAAAGATGAAAGTCCATAGTCCATATGTGCAAATTAAAACCAATAATATTAAACCAAAAATGGAAAATTGCAAATCAATTGATTGGACGGGGTTCAAGGAAACAAGGGACGAGAGCTAATTAACGCTTTAAAAATGAAACAAAATGAAACTCTTAGCTCAAGATGATGCTTAATTATGAAAAAAGAGTTCCACAGGATAGGTATATACATTAATAAAGCAAGGGTAGTTGCGAAAGGCTGCAAACAGAAGCAAAACTGGATCAGAAACATTCAAATAAATCCATAACAACTGACATAGATGTGAATTTATAAATGAATTTTTTTTTTTTTTTTTTTTAGGAACAAATATACATGGCATATTTGTTAATGAGATGATTTGTCGAAAAAATGATAAGGTCCATCCAAGGAATAAACGATCCTAAATCTTGAAGATATTGGCTCAAAATGTGAGGTATATATAATCGAATTATCTCTAAGAACATAGCTAAAATACATTATGGCAACATCAGTGAACTTATTGATACGTAATGGCCGCAGTTCCATAAGCAAAACAGGATGATGAATTATGAATTCATATGACACTAGTTAAATAAAAAAGAAAAAGAAAATAAACACTGTTTTTAAAATGACAAAAAGGGTTACCAAGTAATTATGGATATAGTTGCAAAATTTAAGTTATTTGTGAAACTTCTACTATAATTTATCTCATATTGTTGATAACTATATATTAAAGTCATCTAGTGTCCACAAGAGACAAGAGAGAGACTGTTTTGTGACAATAACTTCAATAACATCTCTTGCTAATAAACCCTTTTCCATTTAAGTCTTCCACGAGGGGGTTTTAGGTGGAGTAATTAAAAACTAATTAAAATAGCACTAGCTAGTTGACAATTTAAGGGTTGTTTACCTAGCATTTCAATATGGTTAATGAATGAGGTGTCAACCACAATTATGGACGTAACATAATCTATCACATCCATGTGAAGTCTAGCCTAACATGTTTATAAATAGTTTCAATTATAAGCTGTTGCCAAATGGATTGTGATCAAATATCTCTATATATCTATCCAACTTAAAGTATCTAATCACTTAGACTAGTGCTAAGCATGTGGTTCTACATAAGCATGTGGTTCTACATAGTGTTGTTGTTCATCTCGATATTGAGACCAACCGAATTTTTTTTGGAACAGGATTAGATAATTAAGAGAGTAGAACGGATACATGAGAATGAGAAGCAATAGTGCGAAATATATCTGAGCTGGATTAAATATATAGAGTAAGAGAGCATGGCAAAGGTATATATTCTCTCCAAAAGTCGATGAAGAAAAAGGAAACAACAGGAGATTTTAAATGGGATATTCTGCAGTTTCTCACTAAAATAGTATTGAGTTCAGATGGTGAATTGAGATATGCAGCAATTTATATGTAAGTCCGTACAAGCACTTGTGCAGAAAAGATTCTCCAGGCTGATGTAAAAGGAACAGCTGGGGAGTATGGTCTCTTGAACAAAGACGATCTTACAAAGCCAACATATAGTACTTAAATCCAACTGGCTACCATATAGTACTATTAATCATCTTCTTTGCACCATCTATTAAACTTTCCAAATACACAGAGTTTCTTCTTTCAACTTTAGTTTATACTAAAGGATTACTAGAGGGAATAAGTTGCTCTTTAATAAACAAGTTTGAAAAGGAAAGATTTCACTGACACGTACTATCAGAGATACAGTGACATCGACCAAAACTGTTATGATGCATTGATGGGTTTCAATATAAAAGGATTTATGTAGCTGACTCGGCTAGTAGCTACTTGTTCATGTTGCCACTAGTGGAGTGATAATATGATGAGATATAGATCACAAACTAAGGGAGATTATTCCACTAATTGTACCTATGATAAGATTAATGCTCAAAATTACATGAAATAACTTTTATATGTAAGTTAAAAAAAATAAAAATTTAATTGATTATTTTCAGCAAGTTCACTTTTGCTCCACAGCCAGATTGAAAATTTGCCAATATTACGCTCCAATTAATCCTTTATGCATATCAAGAGTCAAACTATTAATTAGTAGATCTAGCCATGAACTGAACCAAATGGTAAAAAAATTATTCACGCAATCGGCTTGGATTAACATCATATAATTTGTACTAATTTTATGTTTCTGAACAAATTAAACCCATAAGAAATTAACACCAACATCTGAAATGGCCTTGCTTTTGTTGTAATTAATGGAATATGAATCAAAGTTTAAACTTGATTTCAATAGGTCTATTTAATTGATCAGCACTAAAGAACAGGCATCAAGCATTTGAATGTATTTGTGTTCATTGACGAGGGAGAATATTTAGCCATTTATTTCGTGTATATATCTGTTAATTGTTTACGGATATCTAACCCTAAGAAAGAAGAAGTAAGAAAAATATCATATTGATGATCCAGAAATGAGCAAATTGTACAGCGAAACGTCTCATCAACTCAGGTTGGAAGCCCTATGCAGCATTTTTATTAGAGGATAAGAGCTAAAAGATCTGATTAAGACTTTAGCCCAAAAAAGAACTGAACCAATATTTCAAGAAACATGACAATTGAAATTTTGATGGATTTCTTTATAAAATTATATCAGTATATTCAAACACCCAAAAGCACAATAGATCTTACCTTGAACTGGAAAATTCATAGAGTTTCCCTCTGGGAGAGAAGACAATCAGTGCAACCTCAGCATCACAAAGAACAGAGAAGCTCAAATGCTTTCTTGAGCAGTCCATTTCTTCTCTTGGAAAAGGTCACTTGCCTGCTGGTGGCGTTTTCTATACGCCTCATCTGAGTCTTCCCCCTCACCATCTTCACCCACCTTGAAAAATCAACGCACAAGTAACATTAATAATGATGCACAGATTAAAATCAACCCAAAAGAGATTAATCAAAACTCATAATTGCGCAATTGATATGCAGTACTCGACAAGACTAAGCGATCAAGATCTCCACTTGTTTTCCTTCTTCTAATCTTTGTTACCAAAGAAGTCTAATCTATGGAATTCATTCAAAAGAATTAGAATAAAGGAGGAAATGATCAGTTCTTAACCTGTGAAGCAAGTTTTTGAAAAATTTGCCAAATATGTGATATATATGAAAATGAAAGAAGAAAAAGCAAGACTTTGCAGTGTGGTGAAAAAGGATGGTCTATATATATTTGGAAAAAACCCAGAGAACCTTTTGGTTGGAAGGGAGAGGTGCGTAAGGCCTAAAAAGGGAAGACACAAATATGAAGTGTGTGTGTGTGAGTGAGAAAGTGAGAGAGAGAGGAATAGAAAAAAAAAAATCAAGAAATCCCAATAAACTGCAACTACTGTGCAAGTGATTGATTGAATCTCAGTCTCTATTTTTGGGTTTTATCACTTGCACAGTCTCTCTCACACACACACACACACAAAAACGCACCCTTTTTTTCCATTTTCATGTGTATAATTTCTTGCTTTCCCTTTCCTAGCTAGCTTCCCCACAGCCCCACCAAGGAAAGAATACACAGTAGTAAAATAATTTTAAAAAGGAAATCCTTTGCTAGTTTTGGCAAAACCCACAAAACAAAGAAAGTTACTAAATACTAATGAAACATTAAATAAAAGAAAGATAATAAAGGAATCCCGCCGATGACTAGTGTTTAAGGGAAACATGCATGCACATAGATAGATACATACACAGAAGAAAATATCATGTAATTCAATAATACTTATTACGGTAGTCGAAACCAATTAAAGAATCATATGTAGGTTTAAGGGTCCCACATATAGAGTCTTGGATCCTACATGTGAGATTTTGATTGAGATAGAATGCGTGAATATTCTCTGATACATACATACATACATTATGCATATACATCATGTTAGTTTTCTATGAGTATGAGTGAGAAGTTTCAAGTATTACTCAGAGAGAAAGTGACACTACCGGTATGGTGGAGCTCTTCTGAGTAGGCAATTATGCTTGTCTCTTGCGCCAAAAAATTATTTTGAGTGAGAGATATATGTTGTTCATTGTTGATAGAGTGAAACTTAACTTTTGATTCAGCTAACGATAAGTGCTATATCTCATGTCTTTATACGTACGCGGTCACACGGAAGTACACCTCTATAATTTCATTGGCCAAAAAATTGAGGTATCCGTACAAGTTGGATACATATCAACATCCAAATAATCGTACTTACCCAAAATTGGCCAATGAGAAATCGAAAACGCATTGGGTAGTTATTATTTTTTACTTGATTTTGTGAATGGATGAGGGGACAGAGTTTGATGACAGATGGGGGCCTCCATTCATGGGAGATATTCATTCATTCATGGCCATAGCTTTTGCGTACTTCATTTGCCATTGATGATGATGATAGCTACAGCGAGGCTACCTTAGTTTTTTGCCAAACTTGTGAAGAGATGTTGGAAGATATTTAAAACTTGAAGTCAAACCTATAGACTCCATTTCTTGGTCTTCGTGTGAGTTTCTTTGCGGTCCGATGAGATCGGAAGAGCACTTATCATTCATTACAAGAACAACAATGTTAGAAACAATCTTCTCAAAAATCATAGCATCTATTCACAAACTATTTTTGGTTAAAGGAAGAAATGTATTTCTTAAGAATGAGAGATTGAAATGTATGTAGTATAAGTAAGTGTGATTAAATTGACCAAATTTTACATTGAAATGTATATGTATGAATTTTGTTGGGTTTTAGATGACATAAGTGAGTTGCTCATTATTAAGATTCTCGTGGTGTACTAGTCCTCTATTCAAACATATTGTTTCTTTGCTTCCGTCTTGTAGATATATGCCACGAGGGGAAAATATGATAGCTCTAAACTTGCTCTGGTTGCCAGTGACAAATCACTAGTTCGCTTATGTTCCCCTATTTGGCCTCTCCACTGATGGTAATGAATGAATAAAGCATATTTTTCCTTAAAATAATAATAATAATAGTAATGGTATAGTGTTTTCTTCAACTTGATGTTGTCGATATCATTGATGTTAAAAACAAGCCTCTAGAAATCATAAAGTATGATGAAGTATTGATGTAAATTTTAGCAAGTTTAGTGAAGTCATGTAGCAAGTGTCAACCTTACTTTTATTTTGGGTAATTCTCAATTTTTTTCGAAAACCTTCTAATCTAATTATTATTATTATTATAATATTATTATCATTATTATTACTATTCTTCTTCTTCTTCTTCTTTTATTGTGTGAGCTACAAATTTTTTAAGAAAAACCAAATATATCTCTTAAGTTTGTATCGAATTGCTGAAAAGAGAACTAAGGCGCTTGATTGAAGGACCGAGGGCAGAGAAAGAAAAAGGCATATTTTATCAACTGGTTAGAAAGTCAAGTGGTGCAGAGAATTTTGGTGATGGCTTAGGTAATTGGGTTTACTTTGGCTTGGCATATAAAAAGCACGAAAAAAATGATGGGTTGTTAATTTTCAGCAGCTACTATCTTAGGTTTCGATACAAGTGCGAGTTGGACCACATATTAGGTTCGACCAAGAACTCACAATGATGTGATATATCACAAGATGCTAGCTATCTTATCGCGTGTTTATATCATTAATTAATAATAATAACGCGAATATTTTCCTTAATGTGCTTTCATTAGTTTTCTTCGAAATTTTTAGTCCTGGATTTAAAGGATTTTAGACTTGCTTCTCTATATTTCCAGAACTCTATACTTATTGCAAGTAAAATTAGCTCTGACATTAACGCATGGACAATTTATGCGATATATTTAGATATCAAGTGTATTCTTAAAGGTTCTTATAACAATATCAATATGTTTTATATTTCTTAGGGGAATTTCTTTCATCTTTACTTGTTTGATACTTGTTTATATATACTTTGATGAAGTCTAGTACTGCACAACAATTTGTCTCATCTATTTTAATTTAGTCTTAATTAGTCATTTTTATATTATATTATTATATACTTCTAAAATATAAAAAGATAATACTATTGCGACTATTAGACATAAAATAACAATAGTGTATAACTGCCACGTAAGGTGACCGTTAGTGTATAAATGTCACGTAATATTCTGATCTAATTGAAAAGAAGAGGTCCGTATTTAAACAAACATTTAGATATATTCACCCAATCGTCGCAAGATTGAAAGTACGGTGACCAAACTAATAGAGATTGAAATATAGTGACCTAGATAAGAATTGTTAAATTTTGTAAGACTTCAAAGGGGAAATTGTGTTTTGGTCTAAAAGGAGTCCTCCGAAGAAGAAAATTAATTCATCTCAAGTTAATTGGCTTTCACTTTCTTTGTGTTGAAAAAGGGGGAAAAAACAAAAAATAGAAAATTGGTCTTCTAACTTCTCTTGATCGCTTGAGTCTCAATAAGAGATAGCCGCTCTCAGTTTTCTTACAAAAATATCAATTTTCACAAATTTCTTTATTTAGATACTTTTTGTCGTTGCTATGTTTAATTTTTGTTTCTATTAATTGAGAATATTATTTTCTGGATAAACACAATAGGAATATGATTACACCTGTAATCCACTAAACAGAGTATTATGACCCACGCGCACGACTAAAAGTATAAAGTTGACGTCAATTGCGGATCGTCGATATGTATCATGACTAAAAAATATAAAGTTAGTATCGGATCACACCTATAGGCCCACATTATTAGTGAACACTTATACTCTCAACCCATCTAGTTTATACACAAATTAGGAATCCAAGAATCCATCTTATTTATGCCAAAATTAGGGCTTCAAGAAGTGCTTCATGGTTTATGCCAAGGGGCAAAAGAAAATGTTAACCACATCAAAGTGGTCCCAGCGTACATGTGGCATGAAAATATAGCACTGAACTGATTCTCGAGGAAAAATTAGGAAAGAAAATAATCATAAATAATTATTTAGAAATAAAAATATAATTAAAAAAGTACATAATTTTGATGCCTTAACTGAAAAGTTGTAATACCGACACCTGTGGGCAAGTGGAATGGGTTGGCTTTAAGGACAAATCTCTTGGCTTTTGCACTTTGGGTTCAAATTTTAATATCGTTAATGCAATGGTACATGGGTTTTGGGACCACTTTCTTTCACTTTTTTATTCCCAAATTTTAAATGGGTTTTGGTTTATAATATAATTAAATAATTACCAGCGATTGATCTCCTACAAGCATATAGGTGCATACTGTATACGTGTAGAGAAAAGTAAGGCCGATAATACTTTTATGTGTTATGTAAGCTATAGACTTTGAAAAGTTGATTCCCAACTAAGATAAGAGATTTCTAGATGTGTCGTAATTCAATAAGTGGACAACACACCCAAAGTGGGAGGAAAATTTTTATATACAGAAAATAATGTAACAATTTTTTATAATGTGTCTGGACTTTTGTTAGCCCTTGATGGGATCGTTGTACATTTCAAGTTAGGTTTTGTTTCTTGTCCAAATATTAAAGAGTAACATAATTGGATAAAAGTTACGAGAAAGTTCATTGGACTTTTAAAAACATCTCTAGTTTTAAGGGTAAAATAAAACCGAAAGGGAAAAGGCAAAAGGAGAAAATGAGAGACCCAAACGAGGAGTAAAATTTAGCCCTTCATTTAGTCCCTGCCTCGGGTTGTTCTACAAAACTAATGATAATTCCTATTAAGGTGCCAACACAGATATAAAATAGGAAAAACCGCCGGTGGTTTTCTGAAACTACCAGTGGTTTCTTGCATTTTATAACTGTGATGGTTCATCATTGGTTCTTTAGAATTTTACCCCCACATCCCCTTAAAAATGAGTTTTTATTTCTTACATTAGATGAACTAGACGGAGAAAAACCTAAATTTGAGATTTTTTCTCTCACATTAGAAATGGTCTAAGATGGCTTCTTACGTTGAAAACTGATTTCTGAAGTCGTGCTACACATTACGTGGATAGGGGACCACTATTTCACTTTAAGAGACATATAAAGTAAGTGGGTTTTGGATTATAATTAGTTGGGGCGGTTTATAGATATAAGGAACCGATACCATTTTATATTTGGCTAAGTCAGCTTTTCCATTTGATTATTTTAACGTTTGGCGTGGATTAATGCACTTAATCCAATCCTAATATAGTTCGGTTTCCTTGTATAGCAACAAACTAAAATAAGCAATTATGCCATAATCTGGTTTGTGGGCATCTTTACGTTGTTTTTTTTATGTGCATTATTATTACTCACAAGACCACATCATTTAATAAGTTAAAAAAAAAGGTCCTCAATAATAAAAATAATCTCCAAAGTTTAATAGGAATAGACAAATTCCGATCATATACTAGTTTTTCTATAAAGTCAAATCGATCTATTGTACTCATAAATCAATAAAAAATAGTCAAGTCACATGTCAAGGGCAATAGATGAAAATTTTATTTTAGGAACATGATGACCGTGTATTTTGTTCCAATACTAGTGTGATAAGCCACAATTTTCCCCAAAATAAAAATTTTAAAAGACATAGATTATCGTCCTAGAGGACAGTGGGCCAAAGAGAGGTTCTTGTAATGGCCTTTGTGATAACAATCAAGTCACTGACAGAGAAAAAAGTGTGTAATAATTTAGGTAGTAAAGAATTGAGGATTGGTTTGGTTAGGTTAGATTTTTAAAAATCAATTCTTACTCGAATTCATTTTTAACCAAACATTTCTTCATTAAAATAATTTTACATGTAAATTCGTAATTTTTCTTTATTTTCAATTATACATTCTCTAAAAAAATCACGTTTTCATTCTCAAAAATCTAAATCAAATACACTTTGAATATGTTAGAAATATTATACACAACATTAAACCTGGGGGTGGGGTGACGAAAACATAGCATTAAAACCTTTGGTACAAATGGTTGTTGCGCTTATATATAGAGGGTTGATATGGGCCACTTAAAGCCGACGCGTGTATATATACATAGAAGGACATAAGGCAAAACTCAAGCATTTTGGCAAATATTCGGCCGCAAATTAAATGGCGTCATCGGAATGCCGTCAGCGAGTGCGTCAACATTTTCTATGACGTGTGAGCTCCGTAATTTATGAGTTTGTTATGGCCTATGGGTATTGCAACGGTACATCGGTACAAGTCATGATGTGGATGTGCTATCAACATATTATGATCCCCTCCTCAAATCACATTGAAAGATAATTATTTTTAAACCACATCATCCATGACATCAGAATCTTGAAAATAAAAATTTAAGCATAAACATTTCCAAAATATGGTGCGACTAGAAGTCATGTTGTTATGAGACTCAAACGAAGGATGTCATACAATTTGAGACCTTTGATATGAATTTTATTTTGTCAGTATGTGATATCACATGTTTACTTAGACCAAAAAACACCTAAAAAAAGTCCCATACTTTTTGCCAATAAAGTCCCATATTTTTAGCCAAGTAAACATATCACATCACACCTTAACAAAGCAGCTTGTATAAACTTGTGCTGCCAACATGACGACAAAATAGAATTCTTCAAGATTCACCATATCAACTGTACCTTTTCCTTTATTTATTTATTTAAGGTGGAAATCTTCTTATATAATCAGACGAAGGCCTCGGCTCCCTAGAAAGACGTGGCTCAATACAAAAAACAAAAACAATGTGAAGGCTTCCCAAACCAAAAGTTTAGCCCCACCCCTTTCTTGCCACATGTTAGATCACTTTTAGAATTTGCTTTTAGGTACAACTTCATTCCGTAATATACTTTACATGTGCCTCCTGTTATTATTTTTTTATTATTTTTTTAAGTGATTTACAACTTAAATAAGTTGTTTCAAGGTCTCCTATCTAATTCTCGACGTTCTAAAATTCAAAAGAGACCCGGCTCAAGAAATAGTAAACACAAGATTAGGAAGACAGAAGGAAATATCATTGGAGCTGAACTACAATAATTGTTGTGATAAAAAGAAAGTTTCTGCCCGCCATGCATTATCATTACTCAATAAACCTATCTTCAGCTTTAGTCCGTCCATCAGGAATTGTCAGGAAACGTCCTCAATCAACGCTTCTTCGCAGCTGAGGTGAAAAAACTGCTATGAGCAATGGATTTCTTCTCAAACACATGAAAAAATCATCCCTGCTGATCCTTCCATCATTATCCATATCAAATAAATTAAAGAGCTCCTGAATCTGCAGATACGAAATTTACAATCTTTTTAGCAAAAGAGTGAGTGGAGAAAATTGAAAATAGAGAGAAACCTATAATAACGAAACTAAGTACAAGGACAATGTTGTCGTCCACTTCCTCACAAAAGTGAAATTGTCCAAGTTTGCAGGTACCTCTTGATCGTTCATGTTTGGAACCGCCACTGTGATTGAATCTTGAAGCTGTTCACAGAAGCATCAAGAAACCATGAGACAGAGAAATGCCTAAACAGCTACTAGCAGGCAAATTGAGAGGGGGAAAGAAAAACCTCTTGCTTCGAAATGTAATCTTTCCCATCTCTGTCTAATTCACTAAATGCTCGTTTGAGGGTATTCCCAAACAGTGGCTGCTTCAAGACGTGGGCTGATCCAAGCAGGAACTGCAATGCACACATTTTCAATCATAAGAAAGATTTCCATCCTTTGGTTGCAAAACAAAAAATAATGCCCTCCAAGAACCAATTTTATCTGATCAAGTAGCAGTGGGAAGAGGGGTGGGTTAAGGTCAGGCATGCTTCTCCTGCACCCCGCTGGCCCCCAGGGGGGGCGGCGGTGGGTTAGCATTTTCCCCGCCCTGCTTGAGAAGTTATTATCATCATAAAGATAAGTGTGCAATTTCATTGATGGCACCTTGCATGTCAACTTGGGTCTCGGGGGTTCGAATATCTTGTCGGTT
>CAVNYN010277303.1:0-18848 GCA_963692815.1 Nyctanthes arbor-tristis
GCTAGTGATGGTTCTCCAATGATGAACTCGGTCTAGCAACAGATTCCTCCTCTAGTTGAAAATCACAAATTGGACTCTTCCTTCAACACTCCAACCAAATCACCAACTCAATCCTCACTCACTCCCAGTATCCAAAAATTGTCAAAACAATTCAATTCTCTTTCTATCCCAAAAGACAACTCACGCCACTCACTTACTTTTGGGTAATCAGTCCATTCCTTCCACTTCTAACTCAATTACATCACCTTCTGACGTATGAACGCTACCCACCCCTATCTAAGCACCTCCCTTGAATCAACTTCCCACACCACCTACACCTCCTCTATTGCTCGTAAACACTCATCAGTCCATCCAGTTTAATTTGAGATTTTTATCATCTAAACTTTATATTATTTGAGTTGGGATTTTATGTAGAACAAATTTTATTGTTTATCCAAATAAGAATTTCCAATTTATCATTAATTTCTAACAGTCAGATTATTCAAAAAGTTGTTAAAATAGATTGGGTTAATTTAGCAGATCGTCCCCAATCTTTAGGTTAAGAATCGGTTTCGTCCCTAACATTTTTTAAGACACACAACAGCCCTCAAACTTTAAAAAATGCACACAAATCGTCCCTATTGCTACTATTCCGCCAAATTTTTAGATAAAAGACGATTATACCCCATAAACATTTTAAACTTTTTTTAAAAATGTTTAAAAACAATAAAAAACAAAAAAACCCACCCCACCCCACCCTTGCTGCCAACAATACTGCCGGCAGGGTAAATTCCCACATTTTGCTGCCAGAGGCAGCAAAATGAAGGGGATTCACTCCCCATTTTTGCCGGAAATGGCAGCCAGCAAAATGGGGGGTGACTGCTGGAATTGGCTGCCATTTTCGGCAGCATTTTACTGTCAGAAATGGCAGCAAAATGGGGGAAAAATCCTCCCATTTCGCTGCTATTTCTGGAAGTAAAATAGGGGGATTCACGCTTTCGTTTCCAGCAGCATTTTGCTGCTGAAAATGGTAGCAAAATGGGGGGATTCACCCCCCCCATTTATGCCAAAAATGGCAGTCATTTGGCTGCCATTTTCGGTAGCATTTTGCTGCCAGAAATGGCACAAAATGAGGGGATTCACCCTCTTATTTCTGCTGGCATTTTCAGTAGCAAAATGGGTGGATTCACCCTCTTTTTGGCCGTCGAAATGGATCATTTTGGGGGCAGGCCATAGACAGTACTGCTGGCGGCAAGGGAGACGTGGGGTGGGGTGGGGTGCGGAGTTTTTTATTCTTTTTAAACATTTTAAAAAAAAAAGTTTAAAATATTTACAGAGGTATGATCGTCTTTTTTATAAAAATTTGGCGGAATAGTAGCAATAGGGACGATTTGTGTGTATTTTTGAAAGGTTGGAGGCTGTAGTGTGTCTTAAAAAATGTTGAAGGCGAAATCGGTTTTTAACTTAAAAGTTAAAGACGATTTACAAAATTAACGCAAAAAGATTTAACTGACGTTTCGACTATTTAAAACTCGGAGCGTTACACTTGTAATCTCACAGCAGTTATTTATTGTTACTTTGGTCATATCAATGTTTCATTGTACTCTCAGAAACGTGAATACTTACTCTAAAAAATTATATAAAATTAGAGGGACTGTTGTTTATAGTAACCAATCTCATAAAATATCCAAATTGACCCAAAAAAAAGGAGCTTTTACTATTTGTTAGCGTCTAATTTCTCCATAGCGGTTTTTGAACATTGCCGTGTAACTGAGTTAAAAATATTGGAGAACATCTATAATAAACGATAAATTGCCATTGTAGGATGTCAAAAAAATCACAAACCACTGTAGGTAATATAATTACCGAAATTTTTATAAAAATAACATAATATAGCTTTGTTTAGTAACTATTTATAAATTGATGGATTTATAAATAAGTTTAAATTTTAAATTTTGTATAGGTATTGAAATTTGATTGCGTCATATAGAGGTAATAATTAAAATAATGTAAAAGTTTAAATCAAATTAAATTTGTGTTTAAATATGATATTATTATATGTCTAAAAATTAAAATATAAATTGATTGATAAATTCAAAATGTTTTCAAATAATTACCAAAGATAGTGATAATGAAGCCTTTTGAGACCACCAAATCCTAGAAGCCAGATAGGTCCAATTATATAGACATAACATTGTACGTGTCCTAATTTTATAGGCATAACATTTACGTGTCTTTCTCAAATTCCTGTACTATGACATTGTCAGATCGTACAATTATTCATTTCCTTTTTTGGAAATCAGTACAGTAATTCATAGAGATAATTTCTAAAATGGTCAAATTTAAAAATACAAATTCGAATATGAACCATTTCAAAAGTAGTGTAAAAATGGCCGTATTTTTAGCAAAATTATGTTCTTACCCTTAAAGTAATAATTTTTCATTTTTCTCTTTTTAAAATATGAGAGATGAGTAATAACCACTGAATAAAAAAATATATCATTTTATACATTTTATCTATACGTCTCTATAATTATATCTGGTGATTCTTGACAATTATGATTTGATAAAAAGGTACGTATGACATTATATACAATTTATTCATATATCTTGACATTTATTCACGATAATTCTCGACAATTACATCTTTGTGATCGGAAGAGCTTGAAAAATACACTCCGTATAATTAAACTGTAAAACTCAACAATTGCATATAGTAAATCTAGACAGTTTCTTCTTCTTTTTCTTTTCTTTTATTTTCTTTCCTTTCTTCTTTTTCATATTCAAAAAAGTATAACTCGCTTTAGAATTTTTGTCAACGATTAGCACTAAAGTGTCAATTCTTACACAACGTCTTAAATGAGTTTAGACTTATGAAATTAAATGAATGAATAAATTTTTAACTTGATTCAACTTATCATGCCACATTTAAAGTGGGCTAAATACAATACAAAATACAATATATAGAATATCTATATATTTTATGTATAAAAAAGTTAAAATAATTTTTTATTTTTATATTTTATTATTTTTTTAAGGGAAAAACTTAACTTTCATTAATCATAGGATTGTTTGATACATCAAGCATAAGCTGCCTACTAAGCCATTTGGGGGCTGAGTGCATAATACAAATATTAAGAGAAATTCTAGCATGCCTTACCACTTCATGTGTTACTTTATTTGCTTGTCGGGATGCAAAATTAATAGTAAAGTTGTCATGCTCATAAAGAGATCTTCGGATATCTTCAATAATTAGCCAAAGCTCCGTAGCATTGTCTTCATGTATATGGATTTCATCAACTACAGCCTTTACATCTAGCTCAACTGTCGCAGCTTGATAGCCCAAGGATTCCAACCAAAAAATTGCCTCACGAGCACCAATAGCCTCTGCTTCTTTAACAATGTAAACTCCCTCAAATATTCATGTGCGGCAAGCAAGAAAGCCTCCAGTCTCATTCCTCAAAACCATATCAATCCCAATACGCTTGTCTTATTCAAATAAGGCCACGTCTACATTGCATTTAACAGTTCCGTTGTACGGTTTCTGCCAGTCAATTCTTCCATGACTCTGCTGGATTATTGGGTTACATTTCATCTTGACTTCCTTCCATTCCTCAAGTAGCTTAGGCCATGGTTCACCGTTCGCTTAAGACAAAAGCTTTGGCCAATCCATAGCTTCCGATCTATTACATTGCCTCCAAATTGACCACAAAATTGCACAAATTTTCTCCATCAATTCAGTTTCCGCTGTGCTCAAAAAATGGAAAAACCATTCTGTGAAATTTCCCCAGACGCCTACATTTAAGTTTAGGCCCATATATCTCCAACAAACTGTAGCAAACTCACCGTTTAACAAAGAATGAAAGGTAGTCTCCTCATGAGATCGGAAGAGCGTCGAACGCATGAGTTCGGTAATTGAATTCTTTTTTGCAGTAGCTTTGCTCTTGTTGGGAGGCAGTTCCGACTAGCTTTTCAGACAAATAATTGGATTTTTGGAGGTAGCCGCAATCACCATAACTCTCTCCAATTGCCATCCTCTTAAAGAAGACCATAATCATCTTCCAGCTCCAAAGCTACTCGGTACCCCGATTTGACAAGGTAGCTTCTACTCTTGCTAAAATGCCACATCCATCTATCGTTTACAACCACATTTGATAAAGGGATTCTGCAAATTTCTTAGACATCTCTAGGATTGAAGATTAAGTTGAAATCTTGTTAGTAGTAGCATTCATGAATCTTCATTATTCTTCAATAGATGCCTGAAAATTTGTACGTTTTAACACGTGAGTTCTAGACATTTCATATTATATAGTTCTACATTTTAAATAACTGTCTCGACATTTATCTGTTGAGACTCCTAATCTAACAATTTTTAATTTATTTGCCAACACTAATCTCGACAGATTGATGATTATCTATCGCGATTGATATTTTAAATGGCAATCTCAATATTTATGTGTCGTGACTCCTAATTTAGTTAATTCTTAACATATTTTATGAATTATTCGTTTCTTATCTTGATTATTTACTTCAACGTACTTAACCCATAATTATTTACTTTCAACGTACTTTTTCCGTTCACCACCACCACTTGAATAATCTACTAAACCACCGACAAAAACCACTACCACCATCCTCCACTGTTTGAATACCACCACCGTCAAAATCAGAAGAGAACCAAAATGGGAAAAGAGAACCATTGTTAAACGCATACCACCACCCTCTACTGTGCATACCCCTTCAAACGTCAACCAAAAGAGAACCAAAAGGAAAAAAATGAAACCTACCAGTGCAAAATTCCCAAAATCAGAAGACTGAAACCAAAAAAGATGGGAAAAAAGAAATAACAATTTTTCCTGAAATGAATTGCCGCTATGATTTATCGCCAGTGGGAAAGAGAAGTCGTTTATGATCGGTGGCACTCCATCCGTCCCGGAAAGTGGCAACCATGTATGAACCTCTTCCCCATGAGTGCGGTGTTGGGTAGATTGGATCGAAGGGTATGCTGGAAGCTTGTACGCATCAATCCTCAGAGCTGAGAAGGGGAACTCCGGAATGAGGACCATTGTTTGTGAGGGAGGAGAATTGTTTCCACCCAGAGAGGCAGATTTAGGAAAACAGCGGTTGGAATTAGATTTTTTGTTGGGGGTAATTTTGTCTAAAGAGGAGGAAAATGGACATTTTTGTATTGGCTTAAAAAGTGGTCTACTTTAGATTAGAAAACGCCACAATAAAAGTTGCCATTTTTTGCAATTTCCTCTAATTCATATTGGTGTTGAAATTTTTGGTACATTGTTATTATTAAGATTTCAACCCCAAACTCGAGGGCCCTTACCTACCCTACCTGTAGAGTTCCGGTAGAGGATGTAAATCGTGAGAAAAACATGTGCTGCTTATACACTGATGTCCACAAGGGATTTTCCTATATGCCTTTTGCAGGATTCGAACCCCCACATTATGGCTACCAGCAAAGTAGAGAATAACCTCACGCCCGTCCTTATCACCAACTGAGTTGTGCCCCAAGGGCGGTACATTGTTATTATTATTCCCCGTCCAACATGCTCTTTATTCTGAACTTTTTAAATGTTAATAAAACACATTGTATTTATTGTTTTATCGTAAACTAATATATGCATAATTCATATCATTATATTCATAAACAGTGAAAGACCTTGAATATAACATTTCCAATGCCAGTCTTTGGTGCAATTTTGATCACCCGCCAAACGTCTAGTAAGATTATATCGCAAGACATATACTTGACAGGTGATAATTGAACATTTTATATGTGAGATAACCCATATGGGACAACTCACATGTGAGTTGTCTAATTATCACCCACCAAGTGTACGTCCGTGGCGATCAATTTTCGTCTTCGGTGATGGTCTATTCAAGAGAGAGGTAAAGACAAAAAAAAAAAAAATCACTCCCGCATGTTTTTTTTTTAAATTTTCTTTTTCTTTTAATCACTTTTCTCTCATTTATGAGAAATACGTAGATACAATAGATGTACCCTCCTAAGTGAATGTGCCATCCTAAGTAGTACATCTTACTCATTATAGTACAAATATATGTCATTAAAGTATGCATGTCATAAATACAACATTCATAAAGTACATCTCGTTCGAGTCTATTTATTGCAGAATTATACATTATTTTGTTTCTTTTGGAAAGACAAAAAAAAAAAAGGAAAAAAAAAGGAAAAGAGGAACATATCGTTTTATTTCTTCGCCTGAGTTAATTAATTAGTTCATGAAGATAGAGGACAAAGCACCTCTCTTATTATTGTTTTCCATATATGATTTGCTGGAAGCACATTACAATGTATTGTTTTGAACTAATATAACAAGCGCTTCCTTATTAAAAAATAAATAAATTATAGAGTCAAATAAATAAAAATTCCTGAATAAATAAAAATTACTCCATCTATCCCAAGTATATAATGTACTTTGTTTTTTACATAGATTATGAATTGTATTTGTTAGTACAAAAAATTCATATGTTGGCATTCCTAATTTTTCCTTTAAGTGTCAAAAATTGTATTTTGTATTTATGCATGCAGGGCTTACGGTTTTCATATTTTTCGTGCATGCAAATTTATTAGTTAACCGAAAAGAAAAAGACTTTCGTGTGGGCTTTGTCTTTGAGGCCTAGTTATTGTACATAAATTACTTAACCTAGTTGTTTTGGAATTTTATTTACCATATTTATATAGGTTTAAGTCCTTTTTATGTTAAGTTTTATTCCTTGTAAGAAGAGAAGATGTATTTCATGCATATACTAATAACTTTCTTTTCTTGTTAAGGTTAACATCTATGTCCTAGTCTCTTTTTCTCTCCTAACTTGTACAAGGGTTAAAATACTACTATATATATATGTGCATTCACTACTACAGAATTGAACAAAAAAATGAACATACGCGTCGGTTTTTGAGAGAAATGATGCACAAATAATACACGGTGGCAATTTTGAAAATATTGATAGTATTATAAGCGCCGGTTCTTCTTTAAGAACCATGCTCATGAGTGAATCCAAAAATAGGCTCTTGGCCACCGACGCTTATAAGGACAAGGGGTGTCGATTCTATAAATGAACCGATGCCCATTAAGGTAAATGCTCCACCGGGAGGGAAACCAAAAAACACGGGGAGAATCCTAATTAGGGTTACTTTACTTTTTCCTCGTATGGCACTCTCTTCCATGCAGCAGCCACAGCCCTCTCTGGTACCGCCACCTCTCATCACCTTACTCTTCGTCGACGACCGCACCTCCTCTCATCCCCTTACTCTTCGTCGACGACCGCACCTCCTCTCATCCCCTTACTCTTCGTCAACGATCACACATCCTCTCATCCCTCTAGATCTTCTGGACTTCTTAGGCAAGTTTCATTTTCTTTTCCCCATTTTTCCTTTGAATTTCTTTCTGAATTTTCCCATTCTATTTTCTTTGAATTGTGTTCGGTCTCTCCACCCGTCTAGTCGCCCCCTAACTCTTGATTTTTCAGATCTCCGTTTTCAACAAGGAGAAAATCGAATCATGTTCGGCTCCTTCCGCCAGTTTGGTCGCCCCCTGTCTCCCTTGATTTTCAGATCTTCGTTTTCAGCAAGGGGAAAATCAACCTATGAGGTTTGTATTTTTGTGCGAATATCTGAATTTAATTCTCTATATTTGTTAATTTTATTTGTTTGATATAGGATATGCTATGTCCTCTGTGAGTCCAAGTTCTAGTAGCAAAATTTGGCCCTAAGCTTTTGAAGATTGTAAGGCCTCTATGACCTCTATGATATTTTTGTTTGAATCCTCTAAGTCCTCAATGAGTTATTCTATTAGGAAAAGAAAATTCAATTGTTGTGCTTCGGTTTAAATTCTTTTCATGATTCACCTTAATTTTTGGTATTTATTTTGAAACTCCATTTTCAGCGAGGGAATGTTGGCCATCTTGATCAATTGCTGCCAATAGAGTCAAGATCCTAGCTTTAGTCTTGGTCCTTCATTTAGAAATTTTTTATGCTGGTTCTTTTCCCTTTTTTTGGCTATTATGTAATGAATATTATCTATGCTTTTTATGTCATTTAACTTGGTAATGTGCTATTATTTATACATGTATTGCTAAAAGATGTAGGTTCTGAATTTATTTAGGTATACTATTTTCATGTTCAGTCATGATTTTATTATTCTTTACATAATTTAGTCTATGTGGCTTTATTGGTCATGATAGACATGCCTCTTTTGCCTGTCGTCCCTGTGTCTAAATGTTGTTTCCCTTTCCAAATTACCTTTGCTTTAAGTGAGGAACATCAGACATTTGTGTCCAGTTTTTTCTTTCAAAACTAGTTAATCCTGTGTACTATATTTGTTATGTTGACTTATAATTTTAGTCTGCTATTTTTTTAGATTATCTGTGAACATCAATAATTTCCCTATATACTCATATGATAGTACTTCATCTTTTCAAACATCTGCTGAAGGCCTATACCATAGTGGATCTTGTCAAGGCTGTTTCACTAGAATCTGTTTTGCTATTATGTTTAGTGTTTATAGATTTCTGCTAGAGGGGATAACTAAGATTCAAATAGATAATCAGTAGAAGAGTGACAGGTAACTGATTCATGTAGAATTAGAGTTGCTTGCCATATGGTCTGAGATAGACGGCTGAGAATTCTCTTGAAATGGCTGAATTGGAAAATGCCTCACCTCTAGAAGCTGAAAATGGTTGCCTTATCCATGTTTCACTGAAAATCTATAAGTAAGGTGCTACTTACATGAACTAATGATTATTCTCTTGACGATTGCGAGTATCTCATAAAATTTTGAGTTAATTTACTGGATTCAGTGCTGGGCTAGTCTATGTCTAAATCTTAAAGGATCATGGTAGAAATTAGCAAAAGGTTAAGGTTATGTTTCTATGATGAATTGCAACACATGCTACATTAAACGCTTGTTACCAACATATGGCTCGCATACTTCTTGAATAAATTGTTTGGTTTCCAACTTAGCAAACTGTTTTCTCTTTGGGGATTAATTCTAACCACATTTGTTGCAACTGTGATGTGCATTTATTGTTCTTGAAACTTCTGTTTAATGATTCGAAGACTAATTTTACTTTGTTTTGTTAATAGTGCTCATGGTACTGAGAATGAACCTGACGAAGATGCTACTTCTACATCTACACAGAAAAGGAAGATAGAAGTTAATGGTAGCATAATCTTGATTGAGTTTTTGAATTACTATTTCCTGTTTATTTGTCATTTTGAGACACAACATAGAGGCATTTTTGGTTGATTTACATTATAGGTAGAATATATATAAAAGTCGTTTTTGTACTTGTCAGTGTAATTACGAGACCATTATTATTTGGGTTTCTAAGTTCGATGCTTAATAACTTGTCGAATTTATGGTGTGATGGAATAACATATTATTATAATGTGCTTCTCACATTAATATATCCTATTGCTGGTGTATCTTTTTTTTTTCCTGAGTTTCTGTTGCAGGTGTATCTATTCCTCCCTCCCCCCAAAAAAAGAGAAAAAAAATTGAATAAGATAGGCGTCGGTTGCATCCCCACAACCGACTCCTATGACTATATTTTTTTATTTTTTTAAAAAATTTGACTTTAGGCGTCGGTTTTTGTTAAAGAACCGACGCCTATTGCGGCCTTTAGGCGTCACCCAACAACCGACGCCTATACATTTACAACATACGATGTTGACATATGCATTGCTATTACAACCAACGCGTATTTATGCGTACAACCGACACCTATTGGGTTTTTCTGTAGTAGTGATTATTCTCTTGTGTGATCACCAATCCATCTTCATGACGGAACTCAAGAGAGAACACAAGACATTCTCAAGCAAGCCGTGCATTTACGATAATCCTTCAACGATTTGAAGTTGTGTTCTAGATTGGCATCACTAGAGTTAAGTTGGTAGGGCGACCAACATTGTACATGCAAGGGACGATTCATGTTAGTTAAAGGAGTTAGGAGTTCAAACTAGTGTTATAGAGTTTAGGAGATCTCTGCAGCTTGACGTATGTTTCGGGAGAAGTGCGAATAAAGATCGAGAGAAGGAGCAATGAGAGTCATCTTCATCAACTCTCCATAGCACGGCAAAAAGCCAAAAGAAATGAATTCTTTTATAATTTCTTTTTGTGTGCTTGAGTGTATTTTGCAAAATCATTTTACCTTGTTTTCTCTATAATAAACCTTCACGTGTTCGTGGATTGTTTGTCCCGTGGCATGGGTGCTCACAGTTATTCCCTTTTCGGGTTTCTGCAACAACAATTTTGGTGTTAATTTTTGTTTCTGTATACGTACTCAAGCTAGACATATCTAGTTTACGTGATTATAACACCAGAAAAACAAACTAAGTAGCTAGGCAGGTTATACTCTGATTAGGTACTAGATAACCCAGTATCCACAGTATTGAAAAATTAAATTTTGTAAGTCGTGTTTCTAATTTACTGTTATTTAAGAAGTAGAACTTAAAAATGATAACAACATATCTAGGTTATAAAGTATATAATATGCGTACTCATAATACTGTGGAGTCTATAAATGTTAAAGTTGATGATACTGCTAATTACTCCATTTACTCACACGAACCTGAAATTGACACTCTTTAAATCATTACAAGATAAAATCAGAATGACAGAATTGATTCAGGATATATCCCACCTCAGTCAACAGAGACATACAGTCTTATCCTATACAAGATACATCCATCTTGTGTCACGCCCCCGCAAATTTTCAATTATTTAGGAATATCTTATGTTCATTAACGAATTTCATAGCGGAAGCTTCAATACAAATCGCGAGGATGGGACGTGCAAAAAAAAATTGTTTTGTCTTGAAAAGGCTAATTACTTAAACTAACAAGTTGTTATATTTTAAAGAATCATTAAACCTTGGTTTATCAATAAGATGCAAAGAACACAAAAAGTTATATTAATAGATATATTTCATTGATTACCATAGTAAATAAAATTAATCTAGCCAAGACAAATTCTTGGGAAGCTATCCTACTGAAAGGTAAGTTTCTAATTGATAGAAATACATTTATAGAAAGGTGGACATACTTATTATTACAAAAAGTATTAAACTCATAAATTGGTTTAACTATAAAACACATTCTTGTATTAGTTTCAAAGACAGGTTTCCACCATATACAAACTCTACTCCCATGTGTGAGTAGGCTTCAACTCATAGCTTGCCTTGTTTTTCTAACATCATATCTTCAATCATCTACAAAATTGTAGAAAGAGGGAGTGAGTACGAAGTACTCAGTGAGTAACAAAAACTTTAGATTCTCCTTTCATTCAAAAGATTTATTTTCAAGAAAACCATTGAACGCACAAAGCTTTTCAATGCACAAGAGGGCCCTATTACTACTTAAACTACTACCCGTGGTACGCGCAAGATTCATATCAATTCAATTATGGCCATGTACAACTAAGTGGATCCACAATCAAATCCCGGTTGACCCCTACCGGAATATTGAATAGCAATACAATTACAAAGCAAATACCAAGCTAGTCGTCGCCCATCTCGGTATCATTAGATGACTCCTAGTACAACAACAAAGCAAATACAAGATGGGTAGACGCTCTTCCGATCTCAAATGCAATAAATCAATCGTTCTTTTTAATGCATCAAAGTTCATATTCATCTCTTGGAAATCATCAATCAAAATACACGCGTAGCTTGTCAAAGATTCATGACTGTAGAAAAGGAATCAAAGTATTACTTACTCACCTCTTTAACTTGAGTTTTCCAAAGATTCATAGCTCGGTGTGGCACGGTACACTTGGTGGCAAATTGTTCGGGCAGTCCCAATACTTTGTGTCGTCTTATGATTAAGTCAAAATATTTTGATCTATGTCAATTAACAGGGTTTTACAATTAGGTTATCAACTTCAAGAATGCTAATTAATAACCACATTCTTTACTTCTAGGCTCACTTGAGTAACAATTCTTTAAACTCTTGTGACATTTTAAATGGTTATTCAATTATTGTCAAAATAACGCTTACATTATCAATAGCAAACTCATTCGGTTATTCAATCATTATCAATACATTGTCAATAACCACTTTCAAATTCCAATTCATTGTCCAAATATCGATCATATTGTCAATAATCATGTTCTAATTCTTGACATTTATGTGCATAGCATTCTTGCAATAATTCAAATACGACTACATTGTCGCATTTCAATTTTTGTTATTCAATTGAGTGGTAACTCTCAACTTTGCAATTCGATTATAGTGTCACATTCTATTTCTTGGTATTCATTCGAGTGACAAATCTTGCAACTTTACCATTTATGCAGTTCAATTCAATCACTTTGGCATGATCTTATAACCTTTCAATTGATGCAAATTCAAGTAACGCTCTCATCATTATTAAAATGACGATTATATTGCATAATTTGTTTATAAGATTTTTGTGGGTTGTTACAATCTACCCCCTTTAATGAATTTCGTCCTCAAAATTTGCTAAGCATCATGGCAATAACTAGTATTTCCAAAAGCATAGTGTACAACTGGACCATCTTCATTTCAATGAATCGGTTCCACTGCGTACTCTGATTTTCTTTTATCGTTAAGAGCTTACGTGACGCTCTAGTAATTAATCCCTTCTTTCGTGCATGAGTTTTCAATCCATCTTCAATATTGAAGTTCAAAAATCAAGTTTATTTTTCCTTCTTAAGCCAAATATACCATAAGTTCAAATTAGGTTGAGCAAATATGAAAAATTTTAACAATCCAGTTACTCGAAATTTTACTCAAACTTTATTCAGAATGGGTTTGAATTGTCAGTTGATCATTTATCAATTAGCAAAATCTGATTCCTCCAATCATGTTCTTTTCAAAATGATTTCAAGTTTGTTCTCAATTTTCAAGCTAATGTTTCATATTTGTTTCGTAAATTTCATTTTGATCTTCAAATCAATGTACAAGGACTGAGCAAGGTAAGAAGGTAAAGATCAATCGGTTTTGACAAAGGCAATGTTGGTATGATAAGAGTTAGCAAAATAACAAATAATAAAGAACCATAGCGAGGTTGATGTCACATAAGATTGAATAGGATTGAGGGAAATACAAGTAGAAACATGAAGCAGGATACATGGACACAAAATCAATTCAATTTCACATGAGTCCGTTCTCAAGCAAGTAGGTTTTCTGAATTGCAAGAAGGACCATTGTCAATAAGTAATAGCCAGACAATCTCAAGGGCTCAATCAAAATGGTAACAAAGGACATCGAATGAAATCATGTAGTGAATAACAAAGGACCATAAAAGTAATAAGGGGCCAAAGAGTATTTCCAATATGTCAAGTAGGCAATTAAAGATGGTCAAAAGTAGACGAAAGCAAGAAACAGAAAGGTGGGGAGAGAAGCAAATTATCCCCAAATTTCAAACTTTTTCCAAAGTACTAAAGGCATTTTGAATAACAAAATATAGGGTCATTGTTGAGCAAAGTAGCAAGGAAAATAATCAAGAATTAAAGGGGACAAAGGTGGAATCATGAAGAGTTAATATTCAGTTAATATTCCTTGTAATCAAATCGAGTTGAAGGGGACAAGGGTGGAATCATGAAGCCCTTTGTCAAGGAAATAAGGTCTTTGAAATTGTGAGGAGAATCATTTATAATAGGTAATAGACAATCTCATGAGTTTAATCAAATGATAACAAAGGCATATAGTCAAGCAAAGACAATAATAGAGAAGTCCAAAGGCGATTCCAAGATTTCGAATAGATAATCAAAGATAATCAATAATATGTGAGGACAAGAAAAGAAAGCATAAGGGGAGAAATAAATTTCAACTTTTACAAAGAACTGATGTCGATTCATCGATCAAAGGAAGCCTTTGCCAACGGACTCCCATTTTATCAATGAGAATTTTCATAGTTGAGTTATCCTCAAGAATAACATATGACTGAGTTTAGAATCAAGTAAATGCTAACAAGAAATTAAGGTCTCAAATTGAAGAGGCTATTAGCATCAAAGAAAAGGGAAATGGTTTCAGGTTCAAGTACAAAGCAATTAGACTATTGTTGATTAATAGAATGCAATGGGTTTATTAAGAATACACAGAGAAAAGGAAAAATGTCTATCGATTATAAGCAAAAGTGTCATATTCAAGGAAATAAAATTTTCAGTCGAGAAATACAAACAAGTATTGGCAAAAGGAAGTAGGTGATTGAAACAATTTGCCTGAATTAGATTTTAAGGGGGATAGTCTTCTTCGAGCAGGAAGTGAAAAGATATTATTTCTTAGTAGTTCAAAGGATCACATGACGAATAGCAATTCTTGACAATTTGGGGGGTTCAAAATTGTATCAAAAAGAAATCATGTCCAGCAAAGCAAATTCTTAGTTTGAAGAACATTAGAAATGTTGGCTAGGAGAGCAAGTGTTCCAAGATACATTGAACCAACATGCAAAGGTTTATTGGAATATAACAATGAAGGAGGCAATGGATCGAATGAAAGGGCATAAAATGAGCAATCTTTCATATTTCAAAGTTTAGGCAAGTTTATATGTTACCGTAGAATATTTTGTAATCAATAAAAATCATAGGTCAAGATAAGATTCGAAGATTAAATTCAAGTCACTTGCCCTGTCCTTGCCATATATGTTTAGTATCTATTCAATTTCCAAATGTCAAATCAAGGTATCAAAGTTACAATTCAATTAATCATTATTCATGACTAAATTTGGTTGGTGTCAATACTTCCAGGAGCAATTAATTTATTAGTCCCAAAACAATTTCATTAATTTATTTCGATTAATTGGGTTAATTTTTAATTGTCCATGAGTTTAATTCATGGCTCAAAATTTGTCACCATAGATTATTTTATAATCAAATTTTTAATGATTACCTTTGTTACATCTTTTGGATAACCTCAATAAGCAAAACTTATATTGTTCATAAAACAAGATCGGAAGAGCACACCTATTTCTTCATCTATCCCAAAATTATACTTTAACGAGTTGATCAAAAATGGGAAAGTTCAACAATTCTATTTGATGATGAGATTTAAAGAAGTCAAAGTTTGGTCCATACACCGGCATGTCCCATTATAGTCAAAGACCCAAGAAATTCAAGGGTAAATAACAAGATTAGTGCAAAAATTCAAAAAAATCAAGTTTAAGCAAGAAAAGTATTGAAGATCGGGTCAACTTTGGATGTAAAATGGCCAAAAGAAATCATTTTATTTGAGATAAGGACCAATTATATGAAAAACTTAAAGTGTGTGGCTTAAAAGAGCACAAAATAAGTCTTTTGGGTCGATATAGAAGAAATCAGGAAGTTTGGTGACTTGATTGCAATTTTTCGGGAGAAAAATCTAGGTCTCCACCGCCATAGGCTCGGTGTGGCTGCCCTCCTGAGCCGGTGTGCCCACACCGAGCGTTCTGCCCAGTGCAGAGGGCACGGTGTGGCGGTGCGCCCGCACCGAACATTTTTCATTTTTATTTTTTTATTTTTTTATTTTTTGCTGCTGCCCTCATTTCCCCTTGCAATTCTTTTGGTTCAAAATGTCATTAAGCATAAATAAAAATCATATAGTATCTTTTAAGATTATTTTGATATTTGAAATCAAATCAAAAACTTTTATCTTTCTCTTTCAATTTTTTTCTTTAGCATTATTATCAAGCAATATATTGTTATCAAAAGACTTGATAACCTTAATTCATTGGGTTTCCACTATGTTGTATGATTCCTTTTCCTCATTCTTTCTTGAGTTGGTAAGATCAGGCACCTTCAACTTTCTAATCCTTTAAAGAAAATTAAATCAATGTCAATGTATACCAATAGGTTACTTATTACTTGACTTCTACTTCCCGTAATTTTCAAAGCATTCAGAAGTTGGTAAGTAGTGACTTACTTGCAAGCCTATTGGTCGATGTCTCGTGCTGCGTAGATTATGCATGCAGTGCCCCTCGAATGTTACTCTGATACCATATTTGTCAAGCCCCGGCAAATTTTCAATTATTTAGGAATATCTTATATTTATTAACGAATTTCATAGCCAAAGCTTCAATACAAATCGCGGGGATGGGACGTGCGAAACAAAATTGTTTTTGTCTTGAAATGGCTAATTACTTAGACTAAGAAGTTGTTATATTTTAAAGAATCATTAAAAATTGGTTTATCAATAAGATGCAAAGAACACAAGTTATATGAATAGATATATTTCATTGTTTACCAAAGCAAACAAAATTAATCAAGCCAAGACAAATTCTTGGAAAGCTATCATACTAAAAGGTAAGTTTCCAATTGATAGAAATACATTTATAGAAAGGTGGGCATACTTATTATTACTAAAAGTATAAAACTCATAAATTGGTTTAACTATAAAATGCATTATTGTATTAGTTTCAAAGACAGGTTTCTACTACATGCAAACTCTACTCCCGTTCACAAGCAAGCTCCAAATCATGGCTTGCCTTTCCTTTCTAACATCATATCTTCAATCATCTACAAAATTGTAGAAAGAGGGAGTGAGTACGAAATATTCAGTGAGTAACAAAACCCTTTGATTCACCTTTCATTTGAAAGATTTATTTTTAGGAAAACCATTGAATGCACAAAGCTTTTCAATGCACAATATGGCCCTATCACTAGTTAAACTACTACCCATGGTGCGCGCAAGATTCATATAAATTCAATCATGGCCATGTACAATTAAGTGGATCCGCAATCAAATCCTGGTTGACCCCTACTGGAAGCAATACAATTATAAAGCAAATACCATACTAATCGTCACTCATCTCAGTATCATTAGATTGCTCCTAGTACGGCAACAAAGCAAAGACAAGATGGGTAGAGCAACTAGTGATTCAAATGCAATAAATTAATCTTTCTTTTTAATGCATCAAAGTCCATATTCGTCTCATGGAAATCATTAATCAAAATACATGCTTAGCTTATCAAAGATTCATGAATGCAAAAAAGGAATCAAAACATCAGTTACTCATCTCTTTAACTTGAGTTTTCCAAAGATTCTTTGAGTTGTTGACAAATGCCCTCAAAACCTTTATTTTCCTTGATCAAAGTGACGTTTCAAGTTGTATTTCTTGCATATATATGATGAAGGGTCATTTGCAAGTATTAAACCACGTGTTTGATAGGCTTTAAGGGTTTTCTTCCTCTCACTTCATTTGGACAAAGTTCTTTTATTTTTTAAGTTCTTGATACTCACTAATAAGAAGCAAAACATGGGTAGAAGGTGAGGAAGGAAGAGAGATAGTCGTGGAGAGGGAGAGGGAGAGTGAAAGGGGTAGGGTTGGTTGAGAGTTTTTGGAAACCTTTAGACCCTTTTACCTATTTATAAATGTTAGAATTTAGTTGTTTTTAATAAACATTTGAGTTCCGCCAACTAGAACGCGACATGTGGTGTGGTGTGACGCAATACACTTGGTGGCGAATTGATCAGGCAGTGCCTATACTTTGTGCTGTCTTATGATTAAGTCATAATATTTTGATCCATGTTATTTGAGTCCTCTCAATTAATAGGGTTTTACAAGTAATTTTTGTTATTCAATTGAGTGGCAACTCTCAACTTTGCAATTTGATTATATTGTCACATTCTATTTCTTGATATTCATTTGAGTGACAAATCTTTTAACTTTACCATTTTTACAATTCAATTTGATCACTTTTGCATGATCTTATAACCTTTCAATTGGTGCAAATTCAAGTAACTCTCTGATTATTATTGAAATGATGATTATGTTGCATAATTTGTTTATAAGATTTTTGCGGGATGTTACAGCTTGGGTTAGATGAATAAGATGTAGAAGCTGAATCTGAAACAAAACTTGAACCGAGAGCAGAACCTAGGAAAAGACTATCTATCAGAATTCAGAAAGCATGTCCAGATGACAATATCTTATCTCAATCAGAAAGGATGGTGACTAGAAAGAGATTTATGCAAGAATTTGACATGTGCTGCATCTTACATATTGAACCTAAAATATGAAAGAAGCTTTGCAAGATGGGAACTGAGTTCAAGTAATGCAAGAAGAGCTGGATCAATTTGAAAGGAATCAGATTTGAGAACTAGTGCCAAGACCATCTGAGATCATGTCATTGGAACAAAATGGTTCTTCAAAAACAAGTAAGATGAACAAGGGAAAATCATAAAAAAATAAAGTAAGACTTGTAGCTCAAGGTTATACCCAGATGAAAGATATAGATTTTGATGAAACTTTTGCACCAGCTGCTAGACTAGAATCAATTAGACTACTACTTGTAGTAACATGTCATGTCAACTTCAAGATATACTATATGATATTAAGAGTGCATTTCTGAATGACATTCTGAATGAGAAAATACATGTTGAGCAACCACCAGGATTCACGGATCTATATAATTTTGATCAGGTTTATAGGTTGAGGAAAGCTTTGTATGGATCAAAGCAAGCTCCTAGAACTTGAGATAAAAGACTCATCTTCATTCTTGACAAAGGCTACAGAAGAAGACGTACTGATAAGACCTTATTTATCAAACATTTGAAGAAGAGAATTATAGTTGCTCAGATATGTGGATGATATTGTGTTTGGATAAACTTCAGATACCAAGACAAAAGAATTTGTCAATACAATGCAGACGTAATTTGAGATGAGCATCGTAGGTGAACTTACATTCCTTAAGGGATTATAGGTGAAGCAGGATATATCTGGCATATTTATCTTCCAAGCTAAGTATGCTAAAAATCTAGTCAAAAAATTTGTCCTGGAAGATGGTAAACCAATGAGAACACCTATGGCTACTAATTTGAAATTGTCCAAAGATGATCAAGGGAAGAAGATTGATCATACTCTATATCATAGCATGCCTGAGAGTTTACTTTATCT